>VWZW01002090.1:3376387-3442128 GCA_013397115.1 Edolisoma coerulescens
CCAAGGCTATTTCATGGTCTAGTTGTTCTTTCTTCTTATAGGATAGTCTGGTGCACAACCTTTTTTATTTTCCAAACAAGCTCCTACCTTTCAACAGCCATCGTCTATTCATTCCCAAGACTGAACAGTTAAACTGTGCAGCATTGTATTGCACATAATAAGGGTAACAAGGACTTGAGTGACATGTTTCTAAAAACAAACAAGCAAACAACCCTGTGAATGACTCTTAAAATAATTCATTGTACACAAAAAAATTTAGACTTCTTTTCTCTTAGAACTGAGAAACTATCACCTTATGCGAATTTTCCTTTATTTTTTTCCCCTCTGGATGAACAAAGTAAATAAAGAGAGCAGAGGAAACAAACTCCGATGAACACAAATCCTTTAATTAGCAAACTGGCATCTCTGACTAACATCCAGACTTATGCAATAATATTCTGCTAAAGGAAAAAAAAAATCATTGCAAAGTTCGTTGTTTGCTTTTCCTCATGTACTTTTTTAGTGTTTGAGGAGAACATGACATGCACGTGGGGCCCAGAGGAGACACATGGCCAAGTGGTATGTAACAGCTCCCTGACAGCAGAACCATAGTCTGTCTGCCCTGTAGGACGGAGACAAAACTGCATGGACCTGAGCCAGTCCATGGCTGCTGACATGCAGGACAGGATCTTTGTTCCTTTCTTATTTAGCTTCACAGATATTAGCCATGGCATTTCCAGTTCTCAGAGCTCCCTCCTCTCTCAACAGAAAAAAACTCAATAAATGGCCAAAATCCAAAACAAGATGATTTTAATGATCTATTCGTGTAATGATCTCTTCCTGATACCTTTGTAATGATCACTTCATCCATCAAGATAAAAAATCAGTTTGTAAGTAGAAATATTGAATAAGTAAAAATTAGCCAGTTTGCTATTTCCTACCTCTGTGGAAGTCTAAATTCTGATGGACTCTGGTAATAAAACTGTGTTACAAGAAGCTCCTTTCACTTCAAAATATTAACAATATAAAGGAAGTATATTTACTGTATATTTACTGTATATTTACTTTCTTTTTCAGTAACACATCTTAGGGATAAAGTACCAGCAGTCCCTTAATCACATTCATAGCACAATTTTATCAATGTCCAAGCCATACACAGCTCTTTTAGCAAGGGATCCAGAATAAAACTGATATAACAGTTTGTGTTATACCCTTTAGAGCATTCAAAATTACTACACATTTTCTGTCTCATTATGTTTCTACCTCTCTTTCCATATAAGTAATTTTTCCATGAACCCATAATATCATACTCTCCTAGAGTGCGTGCCTGCCGTTATTATATCAATTCTCCAAAGCTCCTAGTATTTGCATATGCAAATTGAAGCCATGGTGATATTTTTTGTTGATGGACATAATCCTGCTGTTAATATCCACAGAAGTCTTGATATGTATCTGTTGTTTTATCTATTGCCTCCAGTATACCATAAGTCTCCAGCCATATTCATTAGATTCAATTAGTGACATTCTGCCCTGTGAGAATCTGTCAATAGAAAATAGGCACAGTAATGCTCAGAAAATTGTCAAAATAAACACATTTTAAAAAGCATTAGATGACTGAAACCACAGTAGACTAAAATCCATCAGTACCCATGTACTTCACAGATCATTCTACAAAATTCAATAGAAATATATAGGCATAGATAAATAAATAAAATTCAAATAAATAAAACATTTTTAAAAATAGAAAATATGAGAGAAATGTGGTAGGGCCTAACAGTGTCATTTAATCCATTACTCTACTTTAAAACCGGAGTGCTGACCGTTAAAATTATGTTGCATGGGTTTCAGTTAATTTCCTTTTGAAAGTACAGTGTTAATATTTTTGCTAGTGTTTATTTATAGTTAACATTTCTCTATTATTTCAGAATTTTTATCCTTCCCTGTGTCTATGCCTTTCAATATTTCCACTCTTCTAATTTTAACTGATCCACATTTGCCACTGCAACTTCTCTGCCCAAAGTTTTCAGTCTCCAATTGATTTTAAAGAGTGAACTTTTATTATTATTGATTACTTGGTCCAAAATTCCGTTAAGGAATGGTGAAGTATTTCCGCCTTTGTCCTGGTTTCTTTCAGACTGTTTTTCTAATTATTAACTCGAATTTTAGTATTATTCTGTGTCATACTTAAGAGTTCCTATAAGTATGAGGACGTCTATGGATTTAATAAGCATGGTCTTGATTTGATTATGTAATTTATGTAATTAAAAGTCATAGTGAAAGGAATTGTGCTTCCAGATGGACGGGGAACAAGTGATAACTTTACCTGGTTATATGCAACTCTACACTCTTCCCCAACTGTAATTTTACTTTTGATATCTCTTCCCAGTTTGCTTTCAGGAATGCAGTGTAAGGCAATATAAAAAGCCTTAGTGAAGACGAAATATATGATTATTATTTCTTCTTTGCCTGTATCACCCATTATTCCTTCATAAAAGAAAATTAGATTGATTTGATAAGATATCTCCTTGGCAAATTCACCTCTGCTGCTGCTCTCCTCCTTATCTTCCAAGTGCTGTCTAGCTGTTTGTTTTAGAATTTTTCTAGGATTTGAATTTAAGTTGACTTGTCTACAAATTCACACTTTATTTTTTCCCCCCTTTATACAGGTATGAGTTAAGATTACTCCTTTCCAATCCAGCAATACCTTTTATGTCCTCCACAAGTTCTCAAAGACAACTACTACTGTATGAGCTTTGGCCCATACAGAGGTCAGGATCAGACAGCTCAGACAAACTCAAAACCTGCAAATATCAAAGTATGGTCAAACAAATCTGTTTCTGTTCTTGGCAGAGCTGTTATCCATTGCTTCTAATAAGTTTTCCCATTGTCATATGTAAGCTTTATAATGAACAGTGAAAAAAACATCCTTTACCTCTTCCAGTTTGCTTATACCATTTAGAGATAGCTATTCCTTTACACTGAATAAATGTCCAACACTTTTCTTTGAGTCTTCTATTGATAATAGTCCAGTCAATGAATGATTTCTTATTACCTCCAGTCTCTCTTTCTAGCTACAGTTCATTCTGAATTGTCAATGCTGATTTTGTTCCTACCTTCTGATGATCTGTATATGTGTGTAGCAGGCTTGGTTGTCTCTCCTTTATCTACACTATTTTTAGAGTGAATAAATACATAATAATTTAGCCAAAAGTCTTCAATGTCTTTGTCATGATTTGACACTGGCCTGACACCAGACACCCACGAGAGTCGCTTGCTCACCCTCCCCTGCAAGAGCTGGGCAGAGGAGGGAAAAAAAATTAAGGAAGGCTTCATTAGTTTAGATAAGGACCGGGAGAAAACACTTCAAGGGCAAAACAGGCTTAACTTAAGGTTACAAAGTGAATTTATTACTAACAGAATTGGAGGAGGATAATGAGAAGTAAAATAAGCCCTTAAAACACCTTTTCCACTCCAGCCCCTCCCTCCTTCCCACCAACAGTGCAGGGAGACAGGGCATGGGGATTTGGTCAGTCCATCACTGAGGTTCTCTTCCGCTGCTCCGGGAGAGGAGTCTGCCCCTGTGAGGCCGTGGGGTCCCTCCCACAGGAGACAGTTCTCCGTGAACCTCTCCAGTGTGGGTCCACTCTCACGAGCAGCACTCCTACCGCACCTGCAGCAACATGAATTCCCCCCACGGGCAAACAGTCCTCCCAAAAGTGCTGCAACGTGGGTTGCAGTCCCTTTCCACGGGGTGCAGTCCTCCAAGGACAGCCGCTCCAGTTGGGAAGCAAGGGCCCTCTCTCTCCACCGGGTTTTCCACTGGATCACAGCCTCCTCCGGGCATCCACCCCCTCTGACACGGGCACCTCTTCCATGGGCTGCGGGTGGATCTCTGCATCCCCTGTGGACCCATGGGCTGCAGGGGCACAGCTGCTTCACCATGGGCTGCACCACGGCCTGCAGAGGAATCTCCGCTGCAGTGCCGGGAGCACCTCCTGCCCCTCCTTCTCAACTGACCTTGGTGTCGCGGTGTTGTTTTCCCTCACATGTTCTCACCTCCTCCTCTTCTCTGACTAGAAGGAAAGCCTTGTGACTTTGTTTTGATTTTCTTCTTAAATATGTCATCACAGAGGCGTTACCAGCCTCTCTCATTGGCCCAGTTTTGGCCAGCAGCATGTCCATCTTTCAGCGCCATCAGAGATTGGCTCTGCTGGACATGGTGGAAACTTCCAGGAGGTTCTCACAGGAGTCATCTCTGTGGCCCCCCTGCTACCAAAAACCAGGCCAAGCCAAACCAATACAATCTTTTATAATCTTTATCTTCACTGAAATACTATGTGATTTCTTTGTAAACTACAACTTTATTTTTTTAACTTTTATGGGGTCTTCCATACAAAATTTATGTATATCTGTCCAAATCTCCTGGGTTTAGAAGTTATTAGTGGCACACAGACAGAAAGGAAGAGAGAAAGAGAACAAACTGTAGGAACCTCACTGGAAGTATCCTTGAGGGATCCCTCTGCTTGCACTAAAGCCCATTTACAGATAAGAATACAGTCCTAACCTACCTATCCAGCTGAGTCAAGTCTATACAGTTCCAGGGATTCCTGCTGCTGCACTAACCACTTTGGAGCTGCGGCTCCCCAAAGCACTTGGCATCAACAAATGAAAACAGCTACAGCCTGCTGAAAACAGCATGTTTCGTTTTGCATTCAGTGTGTAAACTGTAAGCTGGTTTCAACCATATTTTGTTACCCTTTGAAATGTTTCCTCAATAGTAGGTTGCACCATCTGTTGCACTGTTTGCCTGCATGTTTTGCTTGTTAAACTGCTCCCCCAGCAGCACACAAAAGAGGAAGAGCAGTGGTGATGCCTTTCAGGAAGATGTCCCTGTCCTCCGCCTACCTCCTCCCATCTCAGTATCGCACTGCACACAACAGATGCTTCCCTAGTCCTACCTCATGCTTATTTATTTTAGGACCTAAGCCAAAGTCCACTATAAAACCTATGAGACCTTAAAATTTGGCAATCTTATTCCTTGTGAAGCTTATAGGTATATTTTATGTGCTAAGGACAGAGATCCCCACATGCCAAAGCAAAATATTAAGATGAATCATCTCAAGATTCACCAGGGGGTGTGAGCTCTGACACAGCTAATTCAGAACAGCCTTTTAAACATGGAAGAAACATTGATTATAAGTCAATAAACCCGATTTTTATTGTTTGCGTACTGGCAAACAATACTGAAATGGTCCTAGTATGAACTCTGTCTCCTGGTTAAGTGTTGGCATATTATCATGACAGGAAGAATACTATGTCTTGGTTCACCTAACGAAGTAGGGCTTTCCTTTCCTTCAGTTGCCTTTCATTCTTAGTATCTAAGCAGCAGGGAAAAATCTAACAGCGCTTTTTTTTTTCCTTCTTTCCTGGTGTGTTTATTAAACCTGAGAAAATAACATACAATGACTTTACATGAAATATTCTCTGAAACATGTTGACAAAGCCTTGTACTATTCTATATAATCCCAAATTATTCTCTTCATGGACTGGATGAACAATGGGAGGCAAGGGAAACCCAGTGAATAATGCATACAAATAAGACGACAGAATGCTCTCAATAAATTATGCAACCCAAATATATTCAGCCAGTTCTGCTCTGAATAACATGACATAGTTTTCTCATCACTTTAAGCTACCTCAGCAACAGGGACCAATGAGAAACTGAGCTCACTGAATGGGAAAGGTTTTTCAGGATGAAAATCTGCCTTGAGCTATCAGGGCCTCTGTCCCAGCTCATATCAAGGAACTTCATCCTGCCGGAATATGAGACCCGAATGTCCCTTACAGAGAAACAAACACTTTTCTTGTGCCATCTTCTGCTCAAGGGTCATACCCATCACACATGGCCGTAGGATTGGTGTGGTGCATTATGATTCTCTAATTTCTTGCTACAGCTGCTATTTTAGGAAAGTGCTGACAGATCCTTGCTTTTTCTTGAATTCCCATACAAAAGATTGTCATATAGACAAACATAAATATTTACCTACTACTCAGTCTTGATAGCAAACCAATTTAAAAAACTCAGCAAGGGCACCACAGCTGAGCTTGATGACAACATCTAAAATATTTCTTATGGAACAGAAAGGCACATGATAGATGAAGGAGAGCTGGTCATACATAACTAGCCACTCCAGGCTTTCTTAGTAACAAACAGAGAAAATCAGGCATCTCTAGAGTGAAATTTGGCTTGTTCTGGGTAGGAATTTGAAACAAATCAGATGAATCATACTCTAAAAGGCCTGTTACTATCCATTGGCTGAAAATGGAAGCTAAGATGACTTTTCTCTTTTGCAGGGGCTAAACGTGTCTACTTAACCTGGAGTGAGTTCAATCCCACCCACAACCCTGGCTGCACACAGAGGCAGGTGCAGGTTCCATAACAGAGCTATGTCATACAGTGTGGGAACACACCAGCTGGTAATAACGATCCCTGAGCTTCCCTGGGAAATCTGTCCCAATATTTCTGTGTCCAATACAGTGAACCAGACACCAAAAGAAGATCGGGCCTCTTGGAGTTTATTTCCTCCTCTACAATCTTTTCCAGGTGGCTGAGCCCTGATCAAATATTTATAGAACTAAATATTTCTCTTCTCTGTGGGAGGGAACCAGTAAAAGTACAGATCCTAATTTGTTTTTGCAGAGGACTGGAAATAACAACAAACAGGTCATTAAAACTAATCCTCTTTTTCATTGTTTTTCTATTTTTTAATTTTTTCATTCCTTGCAGATGCGAATAAACTTTCCAAGGACAAATCCGAAGCCATAAGTTTCTTTCTCATAAGAATATTAACAGGTGAGTATGTTTGTTTCAGGAAATCTGCACAGCCTCTTCTACCAGAAATGCTTCTTGATTTTTTATCCGTAGAATTTGGTAGATCCCAGGTGTCCTCATCAGTGAGCATGCCCTCACACAGTAAGATCTGCACAAACCCAGACACAAAAAAAGGCCCTCATTTCAAAATGTTGATGTTCTAAGGCAAGAGACAAAACCTGACAACTTCTCTTCACAAAGTAAGGCTATTTGAGATCTATGTCTGTAAAAATACATTGTAGTTACAGGTATTTTAATCAGTGAAATTTTATTAGGAGATATTTGCAGGCACAGGAACTCATTTTACTTACAGTGCTAACACTTTTTCAGGCATGTTTTTGTTCTTTGTCGAAGGAGTAAACCAAAAGTAATTTTTGGACATGGTTCAGGTGGGCAATTGTATGTTTGCACCCTGTTTTGGAGAACGGTATGCATGGTGCAGATGTGGGCTGTTGCACATCAGTATCAAAATGCTGTCCTAGGTATATTTTCTTTACTAGAAATGATATAGTCTTATATATGCTCTTCCTTAATGCATTGACTAACTGAAATACAGATTTTTTTTTTACTTTCAAGAGGTGAAGAGCCTCAGCCATGGTTAGCATAGCAAATTTTTTTCTCTTTAATTGACTGTATTACAAAGCCACTCAAAAAAATCCCCAGCTTTCAAACTGACAAGGAGATGAGACACAGACATGTTGAAGCCTGTTTTGCCAACTGCAGTCCCTCCTGTTACATGCCATTTCCTCAGCAATGCGGCTTTCCTCAAAATGCAGCACTACAGACCTTCATCACTACAACATTGGTCAAAAAGTCCTCTGAGGAATATTTTGATCCTCAGAAACCTGCAATTCACTTTTTTCTAGCAGTTCAATATAAGAAAAAAAGTGATTTAATAATCTTTGGGATAAGGTGGTCTTTTTCCTTCTTACTTGTTTGGGGTTTTTTCAGCACAGGCAGCCAAAGAACTTGACATAAATCTAAAAAGCCTGCTCCTACCAGCACAGGAGGACAAGGGGCTATATTGTGACTGTCTTCCCTAGTACTCCCAATTTACTCATCCTTACTGTCATGTCGTCTAGGTGATGGAGCAATTCAGCTCACTGCCACCCACCACTGCCAGACACTTTAAAAAAAATCTGTGAAAAGATGTTATAACAATACGTAAATTAGATAGAAAACAGTGCTGTTTTCTCATAACACCTAGAGTATGTTGTACATTTTCTAGGTCTCTAAGAGGAAGTTTGGGAGTTTAGGAAAGTGGATTATATTGAAAATATTCTATGATCTTCAGAGGAAAGAGAAATAAAAAGAAAATTGAAGTGTGACTTAAGTGTAGGCAGGACCTAACACTTATGTATTCAATCTTTCTGCTCAACCTGCTGAAAGGAGAGCAACTAAATTATACTTTTAATGGTTTTTTAAGCAACAAACAACGAATGATTGGAGAGCTAGTATTAGCAGAACTTTCATTATCGATGACTAAATAGCTTATTCTAATACTTTTGTAACAACAACAACAAAACCACTAAACCAGAGTATCGTAAGTCAGAATGTGGACAAGAAAATGATCCTACACCTTTTTACAGTTGTGCAGGATGCCATTAGAAGTCTGTTCCCACCAAGTCCTTTTCATGTCCACAGAGGAGCTTCCGGTAAAGAATGTCTGCTTAGCTGAAAGATACTGACATTGGTGCTGGGAGAGTGGAGAATAAAGACAGAGAACAGAAGAAAATTAAGTGTTGGATTCATCTCATCTAACGTCATAGTTCTACAGTGGTGAGTCAATCTAAACTAGTTGTCCTCACTCTGAAAATAGAAAGTGGAAAGGATCAGACATTTGTAGGTACCAGGTAAAATTTGGGTCTGATTATCCAGTACGTCATGTCACATGAACCCCACGAGACTGATCAGCACAGTCTGAACAAAATGACAGCAGGGAGCTGTACTAAGCTTGCCAGGATATTTGCTGCCATCAGGTAACAGCACAGTTTAAAGCATATGAAAGAGAAGAGTGAAGGTGCCATGGTGTTCAGAGGAAGCCTTGTAATGCTTTTTCTATATAGCAACCAACATCTCAGGAACCACAACACAGCATGGAGGATGTGAGTAATCAAAACCAATCCATGTGTTTGCAAATGCAGATCTTAGGTTCTCAGGGGATTTTCAGAGGAAAAATACTTAATAAAATTGAAGGGCTATTATTCCAGTTCTTAATGTTTTTAAATCATAAGCTTGAAAAACACGTACAACTCAACAAGCATTGGCAGGTGCCATTTGTGATTTCTGTTTAGATTTCACACTGTGCTTTAACTGTCACCTAATGAAATAATGTATCTGTTAAAAGCTCATTGATTTTATTTAGCTTTCTGACAAGTGAGAATTCAGTGCTCCTTGCCACCCTGTAGGAAAGTATTTGCATACAATCTTTTGTGGAATTTAATTTATTTTGATTTATGATAGTTCTGAAATCATTGCACTCATGTTGATAGTAGCAAGAGCAGATCAGTCACCTGAAAAAGTCCAAACTCCTGCTAAAAATGAGACAACATTAATTCCATCCAAGGAATTTTATTTCAGCTTGAATCATCTTCCCAAGGCAACCCACAAAAATGTCCCAAATATCTTGGACTAAGTAAAGCCAATAAACATCAGGGCGTAAGAATTAAAGTAACCTCTATTAAAAGTCCCTAATACAACCTGAGCATTTTAAAAAAATGTAATTTAATTTAATTAAGGATTAGAGCATTTGTGTGGCACTATAATTGTCAGGAAGCAGCTGGTGACTCCCTAGGGGATGGAGGCCGGAAGCTGAGTAGGATAACTATGGTGGAGAAAGTGCCTGGCCATCCCAAGGATCTCCAGGGGCCAGGTGGGCCCCGGGGGAGAAGGAATTGATCTGGGATCAGCCCTGGTAGGTGCCAGAGGCTGTGCAGCACTGGAAAGGAGGGCAGGGAAAGATTAGAATACAGTCCAGAGAGGGATACCAGCATTAGACACAGCCCTCAGGTGGCCTGGCAAGGGCACCAGGACAGGAACGCTGGCCCATGGCTGGGTAGGGCAGGTCTGTGGCGAGCTGGAACCAATGTCCTACAGTGTCACTGGGACAGGGAATAATAGCCCTGGGGGGCTGAAACAGAGCCCTGGGCCATGGGCAGGGCTGGGAGGCCCTGGGCTGGGCAGGGCCCTTTAAGCCTGGCAGGGCCCTCAAGGCCCTGGCAATACCTAAGTACCACAGTGCTATTTTTATTTATGAAAGATTGCTCAAGTCAAATGTGTCAAGTGTAGATTCTATACATGTGGGAAATGCTAAAGAAAGATTTTTTCTGGCAGGTGTCTGAGTAGCTAATACATTTCTCCTCTTCAGTACTGATTATGTATTATCCAGGACACTGGATATTCCAAACCTGTCGAGATTTAAAGGCGAAGGTTTTCTAACTGAGGAGTGAGGAGGGAAGTTCATTTAGAGCAATGTCATTTGTAAAATTGAGTTTTGACTGTTAAATTCCCAGGTTAAATATAAAATAGATTACCTTTTTTTCCCCCCACTCTCAGCCTTAAGCTGACAAATTTAGAAATTTCAAAGTCTGAATCGGCACTGCTTTCTTAAATTATTCCTAAATAATTGTCAGTGACACCTCTTTTCTGCAAGTTTTCTTCACTTTCTGTGCCCAATATGGCACCATGAGTGCCATGCAAGCACCCGATGTACAGATAGAGAGGGAAGAGCAGACCATAAACAGGGATTTGTAGGATGCAAGGTTCTTGCTGTTCCTCAGCACACTTACACTCAACTGCAGCAGTGGGTGAAGGTCAGAGGATCTGATCTTTAAAACCTGGGCAAGCAGCACTGCTGTGTTTAACCAGAACAAATCTTTGTGCAGATGTTCAGCCTCTATGTAGATATGGGGAAGAGGATGGTGTTGTTAGAGCTTGTAGCGTTAATATCACAGTCTCAAGGAGCGCTGAATGGTATTTCGAAATAGTTACTTCTTAGGTACCAAAGATGACCCTTTACCCATAACTTTCAATATTTAGTAGCATACAGAGGAAGTCAGTTTTGCTGGTTTAAAACCTGCAGAAGATGCTAAAAATTGTTGCCTTCAGATGATCACTGCAGTGGGCCTTTGATTCATGCTTTGTGGGTTTCCATTGAATATGGGATTACAGCACAGCTGTGATGTGCTTCTGAGCAGAAACTGTTGAACACCTGGACACAGAATTGTTCTTGAAACCCAGCCCTCACTGATGCATGAAACACAAGTGCTTGTGTTCACACTAACCTATTTATGTCTGAATCTCTTACAGCACCTCACCAGTTTTGAATGTGCACAGAGGTTTCATGTAGAAGATTCTCCTTTGAAATAAATCGAATGACAAATTAACTCTGCCTGAGGAACCCCTTGCCACACTGAAGATTGCTGAAGCCCCACCTCTTCAGGAACCATAGACTCTTTCTTGTCCTTCGCCTGATGCGATGATAATTATATACCTGTCACCCTACCTACTTCTTTTAGCATGCAACATTCACATTTTCTGCAACAACCTACCACTTAGTTCTCTTGCACTTTTTAAATAGTGCTGACTGCTAGTTTTTAATTAAGCCTTGACAGTTGAAATTTGCATTCCAAAAGCCAGATGAAGGTGCTGGCATTGGATTTTCTAATATTTTGGAATGGATTTGGATTGTCTATTATTTTATCATGCAGAGCATTCTATTTGCACACAACCCTGCATGCATGCACGCATGCTTACCAGGACCTTCCAGGTTCTACAGACACTGTGTGCAAGGTTTAAGGCTACTTCCCTGAGAGCATGGTAAATTGGCATTTCATGCTTTAATGCTTAGTTAATGGAGTATAAACAAGCATCTTGAGTGATTTCTGTACCTCTAAGAGGAACATTGTTCTTGTCTGGTTCGTTATTCATTTGTACATGCCAGCTCACAAAATTGCTGTGAGTAGATGGACAAGCAGCTAAGAGAAGTTTTATCCGTTTCGAGATTTAGGGGAGACATGACCCAGGGAAAGACCCAGAGAATGGACCACTACAACATTTAAAGAGCTACAGTATACTTTTCCATTTTCTGTAAGAGGCTCTCAGTCCCACTAGAAGTTCTTGACTTGACATCCATTTAGCTAAACAAATTTTCCCTTCGTATCCATTGACTTCAATGGATTTTGTGCTTAACAGTGGTATAAGTCAAGTCATTTCTGATTAGGTTCTACAAGCTAAAGCTTTAAATCCGCTCCAATTAATGCTTCTTTTGATGAAATGAGGCACATGTTGTGCTTCAAGCTAAGCCTCCAGCTTTTTAAGCATTTTCCATACAATTCCACTGATGATTAGTCACTGCAGGTATCTGTAGAACCAAACACCTTTTGCTGACTTTATGACCAGTAATAGCAGAAAATTGCAATTATGAGAGAATAACAAGGATGGAGCTTACGAAGTCACCTCTTCTGTCTTAGCATGAACTGTTAAGTTAAAGAGCATATACCTGGTCAAATTCCTGGGCTGAGAGATACTTTGAGAAAATGTAGATAACAAGTTCATAGTTTGTATTTCTGAAATTTCTTTTTTTTTCAGCTCTTCACCTACGGATTCACCTTCTTTTTCATTAATTATTTCTTATGGGTCCTGTATGACATCTGAAGGACAACAACAACAGTATGGCTGTGAGATGACAGCTGAGGTCGCACATCCAAACCAAGAAGCAGCTATTGGCCATGTGTAAAAGAAATACCACAGAGAGCCAAGAAAAAAATTTGCACCCTTTAGATCACAAGCCTTATTTAAATTCTTTATATTCAAAGTATCCTTGGATCAAAGTCCAGTATTAATTCTACTGTACTGCTTTTACAGCACTAAATACTGTTGATTGGATCTTCTTCTTTTAAAAATTAAAAGAACAGTAGTCCAGTTTATGTCTGGTTGCTGCAAGATGATTTTATCACAGCAAAAATTATGTAAATAAAATAATTTTTTTAAAAAGTTTTTAATTTAGATGCTGCTGGCAGGCACCAGACCAGAGATTTCCTTGCAGCCAGTTATGAAGACTATGGTGATGCAAGTCATCCCCCTGAAGCACATGGAGGACCATGCTGGAGCATATACTCATGCTGCCGCGCATGGAAGGCCCCATGCAGGAACAGGGGGATGTGTCCTCAAGGAAGCTGCAGCCCATGGAGATTTCACATCATAACAGGCTTCTGGTGAGAACTGGAGTCTGTGGAGAGGATCCCATGCAGGACCAGGTTTTCTGGCAAGACCTGTGACCCCATGGGGCACCCACAGGGGAACACTCTGTTTCTGATGGACTATGCTGAGTAGAAAGGATCCATGCTGGAGCAGTTCCTGGAGGACTGTGTGTCATGGAAAGGACCCCATGATGGGGCGGAGACGGAGTGTGAGGAAGAGGGAGATGGAGAGATGAAGTGTTATGAACCAAAATAAACCTGCATTCTCTTTGCACTGCTTGAAGGGGAGCAAATAGAAGACTCAGAAGTGAAATTAAGCCTGTGAAGAAGAAGGCTGGGGGAATTTGTTTATAGTGCTGTTTGTTTTTATTTCTGATTATCCAAGTCTGTTATTAATTGGAAATTAAATGAATTAATTTCCCTGAGATGAGTCAGTTTCACTTGTGCTGGTAATTATTGAGCAATGCTCCTGTCTTTATCTTGACACATAAACTTTTCATCATATTTCCCTCCCGCCCCCATGCAGCTGAGCAGAGTGGCTGAGAGAGAACTTAAAATTATTTTTCTGACCTAATAATTTTAAGCTTTGTCTTTGAGAAAGATTAAGTAAATATTCTGCAATTCAACTATCTTTTTATGTTTATAATTCCTTTTGTCTTCATTAGGACACACAGCATGAAGGAAAAAAAGTCTAGATGAAGGTGTCCTAGAGACCGGACTGCCTTGGGTGCCATTACAATCCCATTACCTCATGCTGACTTAACACTCAGAACTCAGAACTGAGTTATAATAATGTGTCCAGCTTAAGTCACAATTCATCCAAAGACAAGTTTGACTTTGGCTTGGAAACCTAGAAGTCAGATTCTCAGATGACCTCTGTTCTGGCTGGATAGGATGGCCTTCCTAATTCACAAGAGTGAAAAAACCTCTTTCCAAAGCAGAAGTAAAATTTGAAAAGGAAGAAAGGGATATAAAACCAAGTGTTTAATATGCAGGCAGCACAGACGGTGCAGAAGGCTGCAGTGAGCCAAGATGGATTAGCCTCCCCTAGCTTCTAAAAATAAAAAAAATGGCACCTTTCAAACAAATCCTTCTGTGTAACAGAACCAGCCTTTGCAATGAAAATGCTGCCAAAAGCTTTCTCTTGGAGAAGCCTAGAGTTCATCAGGCCTTAAGCAACAATACACTTTGGATTATCTGATTCACTGTATTCCTGGGTAATAGCAGAACCACTGACAACAATAAGGCAAGCACAGCAAGATGGTCATACAACTTCTGACAGGGCACCCATGCTTCAACCATTTAGCAAAATGAGAAAGAGCTAAACCAGGAGCATACCAGGAAGGAGCCTGATTTGACTTTAGGGTAGAAGACCGTACCAGGCCTTGCCTGGTCCTCACATAGCTCATGACAGTCAGACAACCATTTCCTCCAGCTGAACAGGTAAGACTTGACTGATAGCTACAACATCCCAGCTGGATAATCTTTTAGTTCTTTTGAAACTAAGACCCAGCACATATAAAGTAGGCATTGCGAGATTAGGGTCTCTTCAATGAGTTATCTTGGTTGGAGAAAGCAAGGGCCTTTAGAAGGTAAGTCTTAACAAAGATATTTCTCATCAGTCTTTTCTACACTGTATGACCTGAGACTCCTCTGGGTTCATCTGTGCTTGGGTTTATGTTTGAGACTCAACCCTGTATGTCCATAGCCCCTTCTATTCTTCTACTCTTTCCTTTCATGTTTAATACATAATTGCCCATCTTGGCTGCTGAGCCTAGGTTTCATAAAGAACAAGATGGGAACTACATCTGATGGAAAGAGCATCAAGATTCCTCTTTGCAAATAACCAGAACTGTCAGATGGAACTGAGCTGTCAGTTGGAATTTTTGCTAAGATTAAAGAAGATAAAAGTTAGAGGTGTTGTATCTGTAGAGATATTTCTCTTTTTTAATAATACATATCTACCTTTCTGGGTCAAGAGTGAAGTGCTGAGACTCCTGGGTGCAGCCACCATTTGGAGTCATTGGGACAATCAGCACCTCACAGCTATGACTAGAGTGAGCTTCTGAAGACTTACTGAGAACCTTTGATGGAAGTAAAACCTCTGAAAAACTTTATTGCTGTTGACAGCTGATAGGAAGTGGCTAAAGAAGACTTTTGAGGACAACTGAGCTGGTAAGATTACTCTTTTGATCCCTCAGGGCCTTAAACCCCTAGACACCAAACAGTAAAGATCATAAGGAGCTGTGTAGGGAATAAAAATAGTAAAATATTTGGGATGAGATTAGTAAAACCAGAGAGGCTTAAGTGTATTTGCCAGGAGAGGAGGAGACTGAATGAAGGGTGGATATTTAGATTAAGAAGATCATAGGGACTTAACAGTTTCTTCTCTTTACTATGTTACATATCAAAAAGACAATAAGAGAGATGATTAAATGAAAGGGCACTCCATGTGGAAGAAACAGAGAGAATAAGAACTATATGCAGCCTGCAGCTTCCTTCTAGAATTTACTCCCACATGAAACCTTTAAGTCACCTCTATGCTCAGATTTTTTAAGGAAGTGAGATAAGTTACTGCTTAATAATGATATGCAGTATCAAGAAATTTAATATAATACAATAGATAACAAAAGGTCGTATTTCAAGATGTAAACAACTCAACCATGATGGTCAGTTAAAGGAATTTTATCTGTTCCTACACCTGGTGTATTATTCCATAGTCGCTTAGATATTTTACTAGAGAATCTTTCTTTTAAAGCCAAAAGTTCACCATTAGCAGAAATGTGATATGGATCTAGACAGACCAATGGCTTAACCTGGCATGACGATTTTTAGGAACCGGTGTCTGATCTCTGTGAATGTAAGAAAAGCACACAGCAGGAAGGCTTAGAGCTGGCTTCTCCTATAAAACCTGCAGTACGGTGGAGAAAAACAGAAATAGGTACAAGTAGGTGTAACTTCACTGAAGTCTATTTCCAGGTGCTGAGGATCTAACCTGTTTTATTTCAAATACCATCGTGGGTTTTTATTCCGCATGTATTCTTTACCTGTCGAGCATGCATAATGGTGGGATAATTTATTTTGTAAATGTGACAATCAATGTCTTCTCCACATTTTGTAGAGGATTAAAAGCAGGAGCTGGAGGCACCAGCATCACTGTCAGATTTCCCAACAAGTCAGTCAGAGATAGCGGCACTCTCTATTGACATAGCTCAGCTTTTAGATTCATCCTCCACATGCAATATTGAAAATGCTGGTAGCATCCTCAGCAGGTGTCATATCATTTTTCAGTCCCAGGTTATAATTAAAGCTCCTTATTTATCTGGGAAAGGTGAAAACAATAACTAAAAATAAAACCCTATACAAAGCTCATCTTCTGAACTTCTAGTAAATTGGAAAACTTTTGGCAAACCATATTAACAAAAAAATGCCTTTTCCATCAGTAAAGTTGCTTCTGGTAGTTCTAGGAATAACCTAAGTATTAACAGGGTTAAAAAGGAGATGATTAACTTAATGGAACAGCTTTGCTTCTCAGAGTTAGCTGATGGAAACTATTATAGTCTTTCATAAAAACACTATATATGTATTGGTCTAGGACTGAAATTCTGGGGTACCTTAAAGAAGATTAATTGAAAAAACAGACATTTGAGTTTCATAGGAAAAAAAAATACTTAATGAAAAATCTTTTAAAACTTCCATAAAAGAAAAACCCCCATTCACTTGGTTTTACAATTGTTTATTTCTGCTTAAGGTGGCCACTGGCATATTTCTTTCACAGCTTTTTCTTCATTCTCTCTTACTTGATTTTTTTTTTTTCTTAGAAAGGCAAGAGACTATTTAAAAATAATTTTCTCCCACTTATTTTAACAACTTGACATTGGTTTTCTTTTATTTTGGTTTTCAATATGAAACTAAGGCAAATACAAAATTCTTTGTTATGGTTCAAAGGACTAAAATGTGAAAATGAAAATGTAATTAATTTTTATAAAGTTTTTTTTGTTTAGTTTGGTTTTTTGGCATGGAAGAAATATTTTGATGAGGATTTGCATGTCAGTTCTCCACAACACTTTTTGGGAAACATACCATCTTTCCCAGAAGCCTGGGCATCTGAAAATTAAGGATAATTCCAATCCTTAGTTTCTTTGAGAAAGACACAATAAGCATACTCCCTAAATCACAATGTAGGAACAGTCATCTTGGCATCAAAAGGAGATGTGGATTAGAATGCAGATGAGATCAATTTACCAATGTATTGGTCTCACTGGTTATTCTGAAGTGAAACATCCATAATGGATGAGGTTTCATTCACCCTTAGAGTGAACCTATTACCTGTATTGACAGGTAATAGCTCCGAGTCTTGTAGTCCAGGCCCACCATGTTTCAGCTGAGGCAAACAACTGCTATGCCTGCTTTGATAACGATTTTTGAGAGAAAAAGGTAATCAGCCAGAAGTAAAATCGGTTCACCCAGGGGAAGCCACAGTCTCTTGTCCACTTCTACTGACCAAGGGAAGGAAACTGATTTCACCCATGAATGACTCTTCTTCTGTTTTCTCATACATTGAAAGAACACTGCTTCTAATCCTCAGTGGACAGGGAGATCTTCTTAAATGCATTAACTGTGGATAGTAGCCTTTGACTGATTCCCAGTACACTCATTTTGCTTTCCTGCAGGATGGTCACAACTGCACCTCATCTAAACCTTTATATTCTCTGGCAGAAATTCCCAGGCAGGCATGTGAAAGGCTGCCAGGAGAATCTCAAATTCATTGCCAGTTTACACATTGGCTTAATGAGTTCCCTGATGCTTTCTCATCGCCCACAAACAAGTCAAAACTGAAATAAATTGAAGAACTGAAAGCAAGGTGTAATGTCCAGACCTATAATAGGATATTTCATTGCTAACTTTCAAAATGCTTCTAAAGAAGGTCAGAATTATCAGCACCATTTTACATGTTGAGAAACTGAAGTATGAGAATGTGATTTGCACAAATTCAGCTCATACAGAAAGCAGTCTAACATTTTCTGAGTCCTAGCCCACTTATGCTGAAATTAATTTAGAAAATCCCAGAAATACTCAGTTTTAGAGTTCCAAAATGTGAATTAATAACAAGAGAGGAGGAAAAATAGGATAAAAAACAGCAGCACTGAAGGAAACTTCCTAATACACAAGGAAGGGAATTTGTCAGACAGGAAAGGCCAAGATGCTTTCTCACCCACTGAATTAAGATATTAGGTTCACCTCAGTATACTGGGGCCATTGGCTACCAGCTGCAGTTGACAGTAAATCAGGCAAGCTCCACTGATTTATAGGATAAACAAAGCTATACACTCAGTAGTGATCTCCATTCACCTCCAGCCCCCCCACAAACTGGGCAGCTGACACAGAAAGCCAGCTGTGGAGAGGTCATGCAGGGAGAGGGAGAGAGAGCATCTGAAAGTTCAGCATTGATCCACCGTGCCAGAAGATCACCTGTGGTGACAAGCAAGAGTCCAAACTGCACAGAAAACACCAGAAAGATTTAGTGGGTATGAGCACTAGCTTAGTCCGGTCATTGTCTTCTCTAGTCTGGGCCTTGAAGGAAACTTTTTTCCACCTTGAAGCAAATTTTAGGGTGTTTTTTCTGCCTCCCATAGCTGTCTATGCATCCAGCTCGTGATTACTGACTGCCCTTTGAAAACAGAAATAGAGAGACACCCGAGCAACGCATAAACAGGCTGATGCTCAGAACACCTGATCCTTTCTAACAGTGAGTCCAAGCTAATAAACCATTCCGGATGATGGGATTTGCTCACCCAACATGTTAAAAAGACCTACTATTTCCTTTGCACAGTTTCACTGCAAATTCAGTGTTACCACTCTTAAACACATAGGTAGCTGTGCTGAAAATGGCACTGGTGTCCTGATGGACACCATGCTAAGCATGAATCAGGAACATGCCTTGATAGATGCAAAAGGTACCATCACAATGGGCTGTATTACTATGAGGGTGGCCACTGGACTGAAGGAAATGATAATTTTTCTTCTATTCAGCACTTGCTATGCTACATCCAGAAAACTCCATCCAGTTTTCAGCTCTTCCGTCCAAAAAAGATGTTTGCAAACTGGAGGTGGTTCAGGCGAGGGCACTGAGATGGTGAGGACTGAAGTGCATGTCCTGTGCAGAGAGGCTTAGGGAGCTGGGCTAGGTCAGCCTGGAGCTGAGAAGGCTTTGGGGGAACCTACTGTTAGGAAGAGCTTGGCCAGAAAAATTCTATCCTTGGAGGTTTTCAGGACCTGACTGGACAAGGCTCTGAGCAACCTGCTTTGCATTGAGCAGATGTTTGACGAAGACATATCCTAAAGTCTCTTCTAACTTGGATAAATTGTATTATTCCATAAAACAAAATGATGCTCTAATAGGTGAGGCTCTGTGTGTATGACGGCTGGACTCAGCGGTCAGTTCTGCCACAGCTTTCTTGTGCAGACATGTTATTTAACCAAAGACCCTAAATGACATTTGAACATCTAACTCTTCTTGCTTTCCTCCCTTCAGGAGGAGTCAGGTGTGTATGTAAGAGTTAGAAACCTATGTATACTTTTGGAACTAATTGTTCCATTCCATAGAGTTGTAAAGTTGAAATGACAAACTACTCCAGAAGATCATTGTGATGGTAAATTGATTGATATTTTTATTACAGGGATGAAAAAAGCCAAAGGATCTTGATAATAACAGTAAAGTTCAATAACTGTTGCTATGATGCAGGGTTGCTGATAAATGAATAAATCACGCAGCCTATAATTAAAATGCAAAGAAAAGCCTCAGACCTTCAGTGTGTCTACATCACAGGTCATAGACCATCAAGCAAATAAAACACACACTAGATTTTCCATATTTTGGGTCAATATCCACCCAACTCTGTTTCAAGGTGAAGAAGAATTAGCAGCTATTGCTCATTATCAGGAAGGCCTGAAAAAACTGATTTCAAGGGAAAAGAAAGCAATCCCTGAATTACAGTTATGCCAGGCCAGCCTTGAAAGCTGAGAAGTTGAGACATCAAACCTGTTTGCTGACAGAGAGAAAAACAGGTGATAAAGCAAAGAAGTTAAGACCAGATATGTGAAATATGCTCAGCATTTTGAACTTCAGTTTGAACCAAAATTCCCAGAAGACACTGCAGCAATTGCTGTATTTAGTTCTGAGTGTTGCTTTGCTCTTTTCGGTTATCTAGCCCAGCTTTGCAGTGTGCACCTCTCATTTCACCAGCCAGGGCTAAGCCCTGGTATCTTGGGACAGAGCAGAAGAAGAGAGTACATAAAACATCATCTTCTCTGCAGCCCCTCAAAATGTCCCAGTGCTCTTCCCTGTCACCTTTTCTGGTTTAAAAATGGCTGGGAAAAGTCTATGTGCTTTCTCATTGCCAAGGGAACTTGATGTATAAGTTGTTTGTACCTGACACACTGGACTCTCCCTGAATATTTATAGATCTTAAAGAGGATCCAAATTTTACACCAGAAATATGCTTCAGACAAAATAATTCTGAGCATGGGTCACATAGCTCATGCCTTGCATTTATGTTTGTTTAGGTTTTGGGGGTTTTTTTAAACAAATTGAACAATTGTAGTTCCTATGGGGAAATGACTGATTAACAGGCTTGGCAAATTGACAAGCCTTCACAACAATTACAGACAGGACAGGAGTTTCTAAAAGAGCAAGAAAGTTTTCCAGTATAGCCTCGTCTTTTTAAGTTAGGGCAAGGCTCATTTATTGCTGAAAGTTCCTTGACATGGATTAAGTTGTCCTTGATGTTGATATAATTTTCTTAACTGGATACTTCTGACCATTGTGCCAAAAGGCAGGTATCTTTGTTTTTATTTCTCAGTAATGACTTTCATACAGTGTTAAGTCCTTCCCTGGCTACTCACCAATGCTAGAGTGATCATTTCCATACATGGAAAAGCTTTAACTACAGAAGAGTCAGTAGCACATTCTCATTTTCTACCTTTTCTGCTCACCTTCAGATAAACCAGAACTTGTTTTTCCTATGCCTAGTGTTAAAAGTTTAAGCTCATCTCTTCTTAACAGCAAACTTTAAGTGGTAGGTTCTTCTGAAAGAGAGACCAGATGTTTTTGAACACATCTGTGAAGAATCAGCATTTGTCTGTGAATTCTGCATGCACAACAATTTATTCCACAAAGCCATCTCAGCTGAATTTCCTAGAAGAGTAGCCTGTAAAATAGATGAACTCATATATCTTCTTAGGTGTGATGTCTTTTTTTTGGCAGGAGAAGCAGACTCTTCTTTAACAGCAAGGTAAGATACTGCTTGAACTCAAGTCTGGCTATTTTTCATTCTGATCCTAGTTACAGTAGTAAAAGCCTTCATGGTATTTTTTAAGAGCCCTGATAAAAATAAAGGAGACTGTATTTTTACTTAGTTCAGCCTGTGCAGTCTTAATTATGTTTAACTTTTAATTTATTGTGTTTTATTACATATAAATAAGAATATATAAAGCTATAGGAGTTAAGAAAGAAAAAAAAAACAAAACATGGGAGCATGTGGCAGTCATTTGGTCCAGAAAATATCTGATGTTTTTTTTTCTCTGTAAGTAACTTCAAATGTTAAAAATGGGTTATTTTCCATGCCATGTGGAAAAGTGAAAACCGTAATTGCAGGACCTTCTACAGAGCTTTAGATAGCAAGACTCACTCTGCAGACCGTATCACTCCAAATGAAAAGCTGCCATCTCTCTGTGCTTTGTGATTTGAGAGCCAAGTTGAATATCAAGAGGCACAGGCAACTGTGTCTGGAATTAAACTTCTTTCACGCTTTGCATCATGAGACTTTGTATCCTAACTGCCAAGTTTTAACACTACAGGCTTAAATCTTCATGCTGAGATTCTGCCACAGGATAAGTAATTTTGAATTTTTAACTAAAATAAGCAGGCTATATCCAAGTGCAAAGTATATTTTCCCCTTAACAAAAAGAATTAAAAAGTGCATTTTTCCTGTGACCACACACCTCTGGAACTTTTACTTAATGCATCAAGAACCTGAAATTTTGTGGGGAAGGGAAGGAAATCCCCAGTTTCAGAGACATACATGTGGTTTATTCTACTTAAAATGAAAATCAAGAAACTAGCAAGCAAACTGCCCTAGGTTTCTGCCTCCAAAAATATTCCAGACCAGGTTTTGGTTCAGTTTGGCAGATGCATTCACCACAGACTGTAACTCCCCTGACCAGGTTCCCACTGCTTCCAGCTTCTTCCTGCCATTAGGTTTTCCACACACTGGGCATGGCCCTCCTATGGGAGCTGAGTAAGAACTATTCATTCAAGCAGTCATTTTTCTCCTCAGGCAGCACACCATTTTAATGGGGTGTTTTCTAAGGGAAATTAAGAAACTGTATATATATGCAATATACGTACTAAAAATGTTAGGACACTTAAAAATAAAGAGGTTGTAGAATTAGTACTGGTTTTTCAAATATTCATTCAACCCCAATGTGTAAATGTATCATGGTAAGAGGGATTATTCAGTCATGGCTTCCTGGGATATTATTCATCTCACTTCATGTTAACTGCCTCAAATATAGATTACAAGTGGAAATATAATTCTTTACTGAGCAGCAAGAGACTGGCAGCACCATGGGCAACTCATCCCATACCATAATAAAAGTCAAAGGTATTTATTTGAGTAAATAGGGAAATTAGACACTTCTGAAGAGCATTGAGTCTAAGAAGCAAGAGGTCCAGTACTTTCAGCACCATTCAACCTGATGGGACTGAACTCATATTGCTCAATAAATCACAATGTGTTCTAATGCCAAGGAATATCCCAGACTAAAATGTTGCTATTCATCCTGTAAAATTTGGCCTACCTACATGACCCTGATGAACTCAGAAAAACAGAAAGGAAGATGACTTTTGGAGGCTTATAGAAGGCATTTTAAACTTTCCCCTTTCTCCCCAGAGCAGGCACTTTTCACAGGATCACAGAATAGGTGAGGTCAGAAGGGACCATTGGAGGTAATCTAGTCCTACCTCCCCACTGAAGCAGGATCCTCTAGAGCAGGTCACTCAGATTTGTGTCCAGATGGCTTTTGAACATCTCCAGGACAGGAAACTCCACAGCCTCTCTGGGCAGCCTGTTCCAGTGCACAGTCACCCACACAGTAAAGTTCTTCTTCATGTTCAGGTAGGCCTTCCTGTGTTCCAGTTTCTGCCCATTGCTTCTTGTCCTATTGCTTGGCACCACTGAGAAGAGCCTGGCTCTACTCTCTTGGCATCCCCTTTAGATAATTGTATACCAATGTATTTACCTCTATGTCATGTATCCTCTCTCAATTTTTACTCCAGGCTAAACAGCCCCACTCCTTCGGCTTCTCTTATGAGAGAGATTCGCCAGTCCTCTAATCATCTTTGTAGCCCATTTTTCATCTCAGTGGGCAGCTGAAGTTAAAATTTCAGAATAAGTATGGAGAATCTTTATAAATATAGTTGCTTATAGGATTAACTAAAGTGAGGTAAATTACTTTTTGAGACCTGGGGTCAGTTCAGGGGCAAACCCTACATATGGAGAGGATTTAGTCATACTGTAAGCTACCTCCAGCCATTATTAGTTAGGCATACTAACTCCCTGATAGTGGGATGTTAAGCATACTGACTTCCTCATATGTCAAGGATTTCTTCTTTTTCTACATCCCTGTTCTTAAACTCTTCTTCCCATATTTTTCATAGAGATGTGATAAGTGGAAATTCTTTCTGAAAGATTTTTTAGAACTCCATTGCAATCTCTTTGTATTGTTGAAGGAGTAATGCCTCAATCTTTGCTGGAATATGCAGGAAATGCTAATCTAGTTACAAGTTTTTGTGTATCTCAATAGAAAGTCATCTCAAAGCACCAGTACCAAACACCTGCAAACAAATGTGATTTATTTTGAAACCTTAATCCTAGCATACAGAACGGAAATACCTAGTGAAGGAGTGCAGAGTCTGAGAGTCTGAGATATCTGTACCAGCCAGCTGGTGGAGGATGGAAAATAAAGTATATTGAGTCTGAACTTGACAGGTGAGTTAAAATACTCTTCTATTTCTCTTATGACCTATGAAAATCCCAAATCCTTTTCTGGAATCTTTGTCTCATAGAGCTTTTCACAACTATACTAATTTTTTTTTTCTCTGGGATAAATAAAATTGAGCAGACAAAAGGACCTTTTCAAAGTCTGTTTTTTTGTGTGTGTGCTGGCTGACGGAAAGAGATGAGGTCAAATATTTCCTGTGTCTAAGAAGTTTAAGATGTTGATATACCACCTTACTTAGTGCAATTTTCTCTACTTCCCACACTAAGTAAATTGCCGAAAGACTTTTCATCTTCTATCTTTATTGCACAAATGAAAAGCATATGTTCATTTGTTTAAATATATGGATTTCACAAGTTATGGTTATGCATTTCTGGCAGTTCTGAAAGGAGGCTTCCCATTTCTCTACATTTTGCTTCTCTGTCCTTCTTTTCTACTCTGAAGGAAAAAAAATAAAAAATAAAGCTTTTCTTTGAGAGGAAGAATTTTGAAAAACTGTCTGTTACTGCATAAATGCCAATGTTCTGTAATCATTCCATGGAATCTAAACAAAGTCATTTATTTTATCACTGTGTTAAGTGCAAATAAACCCATTTAAACAGTGTTGCTTTTCTTTCACACAAAGACACAAAACTTAACAAAAAAACCTCGTGCAGTGGGATAAAATGTTGTCATAGTCTATAGCCATACTAATAAATTAAATAGGACCTGTGCATAAACTCAAGCCTTTGCACATGATTACTCCCAAACAATCCAGGTCCAAACATAAATTCTTAGCACAGTATATCACACAGTTTTGTCCAGGATGTCTTTCCCAAATAATTATAGAATCACAGAATGGCTTGGAAGGGATCTTAAAGATAATTTAATTCCATTCTTCCTGTCATGGGCAAGGACGCCACCCACTAGATCAGGTTGCTCAAAGCCCTGTCCAACCTAGCCTTGAATATTTCCAGGGACGGGCATCCAGAACTTCTCTGGACAGCTTATGCCTATGCCTCACCATCCTCACAGTAAAGAATTTCTTCCTAAAATCTAATCTAAACCTCTCCTCTTTTAGTTAAAGACCATTACCCCTTGTCCTATCACTATCTGTCTGTGTAAAAAGTCAGTCTCTCTTCTTTTTATACCCCACCTTTAAGCATTGGAAGGACAAAATGAGATCTCCCCAAAGCCTTCTCTTCTCCAGGCTGAACAACCCCAACACCTTTCCTCCTAGGAGAGGTCCTTCTAATCATCTTCATGTCCCTCCTCTGGATTCACTCCAACAGGTCCGTGTCATTTTTGTGCTGAGGACCCCAGAGATGGACGTATTACTACAGGTGGGGTCTCATGAAGGCAGAGCAGAGGTGGAGAATCACCTCCCTCAACCTGCTGGATGCGCCTCTTTGGAGCTATTGGCCTCTTTCCAATACACCTTGCTATCAGCCAGTCTAGTAATACAAAAGGTACAATATCTATTTTGAATCTCAGCAAGTTCTTTTTTTCTAATGAGCCTGGCAAATAGGAGGTAGCATAGGAGTACCAGGTTTAGTCCCAAATATACTGCATACTCAGTGGAGGTCAAAAATCCATTGGAGGGATGCTGTGAAAAGTGCCTTGTTACCTGTCAGTTTTGGGGTGAAAATGTCATTTTCAAAAATAGGAACGGGACCATAAGTCAGTGTCTTGTGCTGGGATTCCATGTGCCTTTGAAAATTTAAATGCCATACCCTGTGTTTAATGTCATTCAATCAGCAAACCTGCCTGCATGAATTAAATGTGGTCAGAGTGCACTCTCCAGAGCTTTGGGATCCTGTGTACCCAAATATACCTGTGCACTGGTATTCCAGCAGGCACACTGGAGCAGGCAGGCCTGTCCTTTGGAGGGCTGGAGCCAGTATTGTGACTAGCAGCCAGGGCTTGCCAAGCTTGGAGGTAGGCTACACTGCTTTTTCAGTGCAGCAAGGCTTTTGGACCAGGTGTTTGTCAGCACAAACAAAGAGCCCCTCATCTTAGCTCTTTCAATTTTTTATTTTGAAGGAACAACATGCACCTTACTGCTGTGGGTTTAATCTAATTGCAACTTTGTTTGCTTTGAGGGGAAAATTCAACAAAGGAAAATTGTGTACCATACATATGAAACACTGAGAGACTAATGTATTAACAGGGAGCTTTAGTACTCTATAGCTTTGGCAACATGACATAAAAAGAGCTGAGGCTCAAAAGGAGCTGAGAAATATTCTTAAGGGAAAATTTTGTTTTTTCACAGACCCCTGTCTCTCTTGGCACAAAACCAGTATGTTCTAATTACTGAAAGTATGTAAGTACAGTCACACTTCAATGTCAGGACTAGAAGGGGCTAAAGAAACTCCAGTGGAAAGTGCACCAGATTTCTTCCAGGTGCTGCAGAGCATAAGTGTTCCATTTTGTTTCCAGATTTAATTCATGACATTGCTTTTGGTTTCACTCTGAATTGGTGAAAAAACAAATGTCTGCTCATCTCTGACAGTCAAAAATAACCCACAGAGCAAACACTCCAAGACACTGTATTTGTTTCTCTGATGGATGCATTCACCAGTTTTTCATGCATTTTGGTGTATTTTTCTCCATTCTATTTTTCCTGGGTTTTTTTTAATTCTCCTTCAAACTAGCCATAGAAATTCAATCATAAAAATCATATAAGATTTTAATGAGGCCTGACAAAGTGCTGAGAATTGCCACAAGGCACAGGGAAAGGGGCAGTGTTCTTTCAGAACAAACACAGGGAGCAGAAGTGTTTCAGCAGTAACATTTTCAGAACTAGCTGTGACTTTTTAAAATTATTCCACACGTTAAATGCTCTTCATAGAAATGAAATAAGTATCTCTTAAAAATAGGCCCATGAAAAGGGTCTGTGATAAGGAGAGGAGATACTGAGGTTTTGTGTATTCACCACATTTAGCCATTTTATTCTCGTGGCAGACTTCTCACTTGAACTCCCCATTGGAAAGGTGACATTGAGAACCACTGAATGAACTCAGAATTTTCCCTGTGCTGCCCAATTACAGAGCACCTGTGCTAAATCACTCTGTGCTGATTCACTGTGAACCTTCATAAAGCTCAAGAGCCCTCAATATGTCTCTTTCCTTGTCTGTAGTGAGGTGGTGATGGTGAGCACGTGGCTTCACTATGAAACATGAAAGATTGTTTGTTCAGATCCTCCTAAAAGGGCTTTTATTTTATTTCATTTTCATGGCAGCATTTGCCAAGAACACCTGGGATACTCCACTTGTCTCTCATATAGAATTTATTTTTGTGTCAATTTTTAACACCCTTGAAAGAGGACAAGAGCTGCTACTGGCATAATCATACATCATAGTTCCAAGTCAGTCTGAATGTTGATGGTGTTCCCACACCAGAAAAAATTCATCTTTTTTCCAGTGCTGTTTCCTAAAGTCACTTCCTCTGGATTTGCACTCCTATTCTGGAGCTCTGAGATGCCATGTACAAGGACAAATGTCTTATTTCAGCTAGCTGATCTCTAAAGGTCTGTTTTCAAACTGAGAATGTGAACTTCAGGCTGAAGTGTGGAGCTCACTTATGCCTCACAACACGCTTGTACCACGTCCTAAAGCAAATATATTTAGTATAGTATATAGTATATAACTCGTGATGGAAAGAACATGGCCTCCACTATAGAATAGTGGTTTTCAATCTTTTTTTCCTCTACTTTGTAAAACCTTCATAAATTTGCAAATAGCAAATTTGTGTTGTCTGCCAACTGTCTTCAGCTATTTTTTTAATATCTCCATTGCAATTACTCCACACCTCCCATGAATAAGAAATTGAAAACCACCATTTCATTGTACTTCAAATCTTTTTTTCTTCACTCCTGAAAGAAACTTAGGTTTGTGACAAGAAATATCCCCTGTAAAACAGGATTCAGCTCTGAAGTGTACATCTCCCAGGGTTGTGGACAAACAGATTTTGAATATCACCACAGACAGAGACTCTACAACTTTTCTGTGAGGCTTGTTCCAGGGTTTAACTACCCTCATAGTAAAAACATCTTTTCCTGTTGCTCAGGCAGACTGTCCTATGTTTAAATTTGTGCCCACGGACTCTTGTCTCAGTAGCAGTCAGTGTGGAGAAGAGTCTGGATTCCTATTCATTTTGCTTCCATCAGGTATTTTTACTCATTTGTAAGATTCCCCTGAGCTTTCTATTCTCCAGATCTAGAAGACTGTTGTCTTCTTCACCAGGACGGTACCTTACAGGTTCACGGTCAGCTTGCTGTCTGCCAGCATCCCAAGGTTCTTCTCTGTAGAGCATCCTCCCAGCCAGTCAGCCAGTTACATCCAAGTCCTTGGAATGGCAGTACTCCCATCCAGTGTACTAGCCAGAAACTAATGTTGGAGTAACATTTTTTGACACTGGGGACATGTCCCATATTTTCCAGGAACAAAGGCATCTACAAGTCTGGTCAGTCTACAAGTGCAAATGGCATGAACTATATAATCAGACCGCAAGCCAAAGTAGTACCTGCTATTAGGTCTTTTCATTGTCCCACTCTTTATTTATTTGTTGCTCTATCAATCTATCATTTTTTTATTATCTCTTGCCTTTATGTATTTATTTTCATCTGAGATCTGACACTTTGTCTGTAATAGGGACATCTATGAATGGAAATCCTGGTCCCACTGACAGCTATGACAAAATTCAAAATAAATTCTATAGTTCAGTGTTAGGCCATCCCACCGCATTAAAGGAATTACTTTTTTCCTGCTCTATTTGCATTGCTATACCGCACCCAACATGGTGGAATCTCAAATCCCTGACCTGTGTATGGATAAATTCATTCTAAAGCTGTTTTTGTAATGAACTGAAATCAGGAAACCCAAGAGTTTTTGGAGGCAGACAGTGGAAACAAAAATTCTGTCTTATGCCCTCAGGAAAACAAGAATCAAGATTTCATGGCATGCTTTGAAAAGACAGTATTTAGAGTGAGATACCAATTTTTTTACTTTAGCCATGAACAATTCTTTGCTGATAAATCAAGTTAGGAGGTGATGATCTGACTACTCTTAATGGAAAGTGACACCCCAGGAATCACACCATGTGCCTGAGAGCATTGTACAAGCACTTCTGGAACTCTGGCAGGCTTGGTGTCATGACCACTTACCTGAGCAGCCTATTCCAGTGCCCAACCACCCTCTGGGTGAAGAACCTTTTCCTAATATCCAGCCCAAACCTCCCCAACACATTTGCATGCCATTTGTGGGATGAATAGCTGTGTGGAGATATCTCTCTCTCCTTTGGATATAGCAATAAAATGTACGGAAAGCTCAGACCGGACACCTACATTTTAGAAAGCTAAAGTGAGATAAACATGATCTAGAGAGATGGCAGCATAGTCTTATTAGTTTGGGGGGTTTTTCTACAGTAGATCTTCAAAAAAAGAAATCCTGGTCAGTGTTTAAATGGGTGGCTTTTGGGGATCACAGGAGCTGCTTCGAACAGAATTAGTGTTAAAAACACTCTTCATGAATCATCACTGAAACTCCATGCCAAATTGTTAGATGCCAGATACTCTGTTTAAGATGAGCAATTAAACACATCCAATGAGACACTGCTTGCTTAACATTGCTGCTCTATTTTTACAGGCTGCTATACTTGAAGGTTAGGCTTCTTCTCTGCCTATGTCCTGCAGTAAAATCCGTGATCCAAGAGGAGACAGAAAACTGTAGCCTCAGCAAGAGGCGTTTCTTTTTAATATTACTAGAGGAAGAAATACTGGTTTTCTTGGGAAACCATTTCCCAGATCTACTTATCTCTGGAGTCTGTATCACTGAAGACTTTAACTGATCACATTTGTAAGATATTTATTTCCTACCCAGCTCCTTCAGAAGCAGAGCTGCTGCTGGACGCATGCCCATCACAGGCCCCAGTGACATCTGCATCAATTAGTCGTGCTTTTACAAGCATTAACTCCAGCACGAACTTTGAAATTTTGGAAATCTGTTGTGCCTACAGGGTAATAAAAGGCCAACCTTCTCCAACATATTGTCTGTTCATCTCAGTCATTAAAATCCCACTGCCTCTTGTCTCAGGCAGGAAAGAGTGTCTGGGAATTGAGAGGAATATCATGAAGACAAAAGAAAACCTTTGGACTTTAATTTCTCTTAGCTCCCTCCTCAAATTGGTTAACAGGGAGGAGTGGGGTTTGCAAGATTTTTTCCAGTTTCTATGGCTCAAAGAAACCCTCCCAGAAATGTCTCTCAGCCATTAATGCTTGAAATTCCCCCTTGTACAAATTGTATAAAATTAATATAGGCTGTAGCTCTTTCCAAAATGTGTTCCTCCAATATTTAAGCTTTCAAAGTGATTATAAGGTTGGTTGGGGTTGTTCTTCAGCTTCTGGCTCTGAAAACCAGAAACTCTGCTGTATAATTTGAGAAAGAAAATCAGATGTTCTGATGTATAAACCTCAGGCACACGTCTGTCTTTGAATAATATATCAATAATCTCAGAATAAAATCTCTTAATAATTTAACCATCAACCCAGAGTCTTTCAATGTGGATATCTACCAAAAAGAGATAAGGTCAAGATTAATGTTCAGATACACCTTTGTACCCACTGATGTTAAAGTCACATCTATGGATATAAACAATGTTTAATGAGATCTCTATCTCAGATCTTGACTGATGGCAGTTTAACACAGGGGAATATGGTTATTGGGAATTAAAAACAACATAGGTCAGTGAGAAAACCACTGATCTGGAAACTGGAAAATCTGGGCTGTATTCCCAGGCCTGTCACCAGCCTATTGCTCACCCATCACCAATTAATATTTTCCTTCTTGCCCCTTACACAATTTCTCTATTTAGCTGGTAGAACAGAATCAAAGAGAGGACTTCTGTGCTTATGGGCAAAAGCTGATCCCTCAGTTGATGCTACCCTGTCTAATGTAAAATGAACATGAGGTCCTGGAGAAAGGGGACAGGCAGTGGCACTGATAGCGCAGTTCAGGATCCTTCTTCAGCTCCGTTTCCTGCGCTGGGCCTGTTGCTGGCAACGTGGTTGTTCAGCTTCAGGAGAGGAGTAAGAAAAAGGTTATCTCCTATCCTAACCTGCTACCAGATCCACTTCATGCACAGCTACTTCACTGCAAGGTTATTACATGGCTGTGTGTAGTAGCAACCTATCAGCCACTCAGCAGTTACAGAAAACACAACTTCAGCTACCCATTATCAAATCCATGACTTGTTTTCCTAAGCCAAGGAACACTTTCAGGCTCTGAAACTCTATTACACTAGCAACATGAAAATAATTTTATGTTTTGCTTAAAGAAAATGTCTTAACCTAGAAATCTAATATCATGCCGTTTCTTTTGGGTATTTCCTATTGGATCATAGAGTTAAATAATCCAGTATGCTTGCTTTGGTGTTTCCCTTCCACTGTCCTTCATCACTGTAAGCCTTATGAAGAAACAGGCAGTAAATAAATCAGATGTGTGGAACAATCTCACCAACAGTTTTAACAGCAGCATTAAGACAGCAGTCAACTGGATTATGATGTAAGAACAAGCAGCAACATGAAGTCATACATGTGGGCACAGTTTTTGGAAACATCAGCACAAAGAAGCCAGAAAAGGCAAGGGAATCAGATAACCCACATACTTTCACAGAAAGGAAGAATTTCTTTCTATACAGACTTTCATTGTTCTGCTGTATTGACTGTTGCCAAATTTATAATTGTTTATGTTTATATATTTAATATTTATATTTACATTGACATGTATATGTATATTCATATCTGTCAAAATTTTCCTTTTTTAAAACTCAGGAGCTTATTCAATCCTAAAGCGAAAGGTTTAATTTCAGATTCAAGCTTTTTTTGGAATGAAAGTGGGTCTGAAGCAGAGCACTTCATCTTGAATCAAAGTGATTTAGCATTCTCTGAATGGCTTTTGCTGCTTTTTACATCTGAAGCTGCTAAAACAGAAAACTGAGAAAAATATTTTAAGATTGAAAAAGCTTCATCTTTTTTTTCATGAAAAATTCATTCAATTAATAGATACTGTCTAGTTTTGTTAGGATTTCACACAGCTATCAAGGTCTATCCACAGATATCTAAGAAAAATTTATTTCCGTTGCTCAGCTGTATATCTGGAATTTGTGTTTATTGTGGACACAGCAAAAAATCACTCAAGAATTTCTCCTCAACAGGCACAGAGGCCTTTCTGTATCCTCAGACATGTTTAACTTGCTTCTCGTAGGATGCATAACTACAACTCAACCATGTCCAAAACAAGTCATCTTAGTTTAAGGACTGCTCTATCTTGTCATATTTGACAGGATCTCAGTTTTGTGCTTCAAGAACAAAGCAAAAGAAGCAACTTCTCCCTGTTCCAACACAGACACCACTGACTGTTTAGGTCCCAGTGCTGTTTCCTACTATTCTCCAGGTGACTCCAAGCCAGCTCAGCAAGACCTGAGAGGAGCATTGCAAAGTCTGCTAGTAAACAGCAAATAACAAATATTTTCTAGGAGTGAGTGATTCCAAAATATGCAAAGAGTTACAAGAATCTTTTCAGCAGCAGTCAGTAGCATCATCTATTTTTCTCACACCAAAGAGCAGTTTGTTTGCTTTGTAATGGCCTGGTTTTCTTGTTTTCCTGTGTTCATTAAAAGCAGTGATTACAGGTAGGTTTTGGGAATGGAATAATTGATCGGTGTGTGAAAGAGAAACTGAAATCTCCAAGTCCATTAAGCAATGATTCCATTGTAAAAAATTTTCTAGTGCTGGAACTGTTGAGAGATGTCCACGTCATTTGTATTTGAATAAATCTATCCAGAAGTACATGAAAAGAGCAAATAATGCTTTATGGGGAGCAAATGTGTTAGACAAACTCTCCTACAACTATACATATTAGTACTTTTGGAGACCAGAGGGATTAATCCACAGATGGTAAATTGTCTGACATATATGCAAGCTGACAAGGTTTTTCAATCTTCAATTATTGTACTAAATAACTTTTTATTTCATGTGAGATTTCTGCCCCTGAACTTTGCTTTATATCATTATTTGCTAGAGGACTGTTGTCAGCTTGAGGGCTAAGGCACTTTTGAGACTGAAAAATGCCATTTACATCTACTGGTTGAAGGAGAGAAGATAAAATTAGAATCTGAGATGACTTCACTTGTTCAGGTGAAATCCCAAATCGGCCCTGGAGGCAGTAACTCTGGAACAAAATCGACCAACAGAAAATGTTACTGAGCTGCTCTTCGATCACATTTTCACCGCAGTCAGTACTGTAAACACCAAGCACACAGATGGCAGAGCATCAGCGTCAGCTGCGAACACTGCCTGCGAGCTACTGGAAACACTCATTTTCTCATTCCTTCTTCCACCCTGGTGTAACTCTGCTGCCTCAAAGCTGGCACAGGCCTGCAGGAGGGGAAACAAGTTCACAGCACAAAGCCTAGGGAGCTTTAGTTTCAAAACACGGGGTGAGAGAAGGCTTGCTGCACTCTAAAGTCCAGGTCAAAACAGGATATTATTTCATTCTTTTACTTGTGAAGAAGATAGCTCTTTGGGGAAAGGCAGATTGGACAAACACTTTGTAAGACACAGCTGCAGTGAACTATAAGACAGTGAGCTCCCAGGGGCACTGGAGACAGTTCCAGTTGGGAACTTCAGAGGACTAAAGGCAGCCTTGGGAGACAGGAACTGGTAAGAGCTGCTGTAAATGTGAACCACAATCTTATATCTGTCATGAGGCTCTTCTGTCATTCACGTAGTAGGTGTCTTGCTGCTGTGTGTGTCCTTCCCCTTGGGAATGAGCAGAATTGTTACCTATGTATTTTAATTTGAGGTCACTTTGACATCAAAATTGACAAAGTACCCTTCAAAAGCCAATCTTATCACTTGCTGTCTGCAATGTTCTTTCCTCTCATCTATGGATAAAACAGCATGGAACACTTGTCCTGAAGCTTTACAAAAATAAGCACTGCTGGTACCACGACAGCATTTTCTTGGTTAGCTAAAGAACTTCACAGCACAGCATACAAGCAGTAACAAGACTTAATCTTACTCAGTATAGAACGTACAAATAATGTCAGCCAAACATTTATGAATCCAATCAAAATTAGCCTAGGGACAGCAGTCTGTTTATCATCTTGCCAGTAAATTTACTTTTTGAACAGGAAATAAATCGCTGTGGTAAGGGTATCATATTTTTTGCCTTTTTTTTTGGTAAATCTTTCATTTCTACAAAGGAATAGTTTGACTGTTGAAGATAAAACAAGTTTGCAGCAGGTGCAGCAAAATATATAATGTGAGCTGACAGCCAAAGCTGCCTCTTTGGACAGATAAATGCACCTGAGCACAAGCAGCGATGCTGAAGTTCATTTAAGGACCCAGGAAAATAACTGGCCAGAGATGGGAGCAAAATCCACGAGGAAAAGTAGGCCCCCATGAAATGCCCTTGCACAGCACCACACAAGCTGTTCTGAGATAAACGATCAGAACATCAGGGTACTTCCCACACAGTTTTCTTTGCAGATGCAAATGTGCAGAACACATTTCTTTGCAGGCAATGTGCAGAAATGGCACTGGGGGTGACACCTATCACCAAGCTTGTGCTCTGTTGTTTGGCTGCCATTGACTGGCCTGAATTAATCAGCCACTGAACTCTAAGTATAAACATTAACTTGGCATCTGTACAAAAGTAAGTAATAAGATTGTCATTTGTTCAGATGAGAGCTCTCCTATGGCATGATCAGGTAGAAAAGGATAAGATTAATTTTGATGCAACCCTACACAGTCTTCCCTGCCTTTGCCTCTTGTAATTCTTTTCTAGAAATGTCTTATCCAGCATCTTTCTGTCTATGTTTAGGGTATATTGCTTTCTTTTAAAGTCAGCATTTTACTTTACTGAGGTCTTTTCAAGCATGAAAGGAAGGAGATGGAGCAAAGTTTCTCACCACTACTAAGCAGAATGTATTATCTTTGCTCATTAGGGTTTTTGCGGGGGTTTGTTTGTTTATTTCTGCAAGACCATTCTTCTCAACCATACAGCCATAAATGAAACAGCCATACAGATAGGACAACACACTGCACTTCTGAGACCAAAATAAGCAGCCAAAGGGGATTTATCTCATCCTGCAGAGGCTTTGTTGCTGGGGGAGGAAAGCACACATTTCAGTATCTAGCTGTTACATGGGGGTTTTTTGCAAAATGGTCTTCCACATGCTATGGCTCGACTCATCTTTACTGCAGTGTGGTTGCGAAATGCTTACTGCTTTCAGCAAGAGTGAAGCTTATGCTGATGCAAACTTTTCAGATCCACTCATTAATCTAGCATCTGGAAGCCTGTTAATCAGAGCCACAAGGTTACTTTAATACTCCCAGTGGCTTACAGTCCTCAGCAAGACTTTCCATTTTGTGAAACGATTAGTTACTGTGTTACACAGAGGGGGAAAAAAAGCTGAAATTTGTTACCGATTGTGCTCTCAGCAGTCATCCAGTTATAAAGCAATGCACCTGGAAAACCCTTCTCTGAAGTGCAACACAACGAAGGCTCTAAGTTGCCTATTACAGCTCCCTTCGGTCCCAACTTCTGCTTAATTTTTAAGGATATTGAACAGGTTATTTGAGACACTGTTAGCAGTAATTTTAAAAATCTTCAGAGTTTTCATCTTGAATGCCAGCAGGCTTATTTGAGCCTGAGAAAGTAGTGAGATCACTTGCAGTCTCCTGAGAATGGAAAAACCCCATGCATTTATGTTCATTCTGCCAAAGCTGCCTTTTGTATCAACCTTTGTTATGATTTAACTACAAGGCTAACCAAACACAAAAAAGAAGACCAAAGGCTCTTTCTGGATATTACTCTAGTGTGATATATAAGGCAGTTGAAAGAAACAATGAAGAAATGTAGGCTGATTTTTCTGGAGCCAAGCTGAAATTGGGATTTGCAGGCTAATATAAACAAGACAGAGAAACTTAGTGCTATGCAAAGGAAATTTCCCCTGAAGACAGTTCCCAGATGCACTTGAGCTTTGTTATTTTTTTTTCGTTTGGCTTAGCAGGGATTCATTCCTGTCCTGATCCAATGATTTCAGGGATACCTCCAGACACCTTGTTGCCCTAGGACATAAGCCACCTCAAAAGCCACCAGCATTTCTTCACCTTTCCATCTGGTTATAGACATATATTTTAGGTGATGGAGAAAGCATATTCCTAACTCTAGCAAATTAGTACCACAAGAATGCCTTATCCTGAGAAAAAGCCAGCACAGACAAGGAAAAAAAAATGTAATCATGGAACACATTCTTGTACATCTTTCCTAAACAAAAAAAATTGTCTTAAACCCAATCCACAGCCATTCCAAAGCAATGTAAGTATTTTCTGAGACCTGTGCTTGGTTTTCCCAAAGGTATTGTTACCAGTTTTGCATTGAGTCTTTTTATCTTCTGGCAATTCAGGCCCTTTAAGCAAGGAACATTATTCAGAAAACAACTGAATAAATTCTGATCACATTCCTTTGCATCATCATTCTGTACTTTCTGTCCCCTGGCCGCCTGTGCCTCAGAGAAAATCCTTTGCCATGCAGCACTGACACTTGGAAAATATTTTGGAGAGGAAGGCAAGACCCTAGGAAAATTATAGTACTCTTAAGAAGTAGAAATAAGCACTGGTTAGAAAATATTTTTATGAAAAAATAAGACATTTTAGATGCAAAAATGAATTTTTTATTAGATGACCCAATGTTGCCTTTACTCTAGCGCTCTTCTCTTTGAGGAGAAAATCCCCAAAACCTCTTCCTCATCACAAATCATGAAAATCAGCTGTAATCTTGTGATTTTTATTTGTAAATGTCAGGATTTTATCTGTAGTTTAACAGTTTTTGAGGAATACACCAGAATAATTTTTTAAATTGTACCATGGTTAAGTGTGTAGTGCTCTACACTACATCAAATTCACTTCTAATTATGAAATTAAGCTGGAAAAGAAGTACAGAGTGGCACTCAACCAAAATGGAAAAGGGAAGGTGCATCAATGAGACCTTTGCATGGGGGAAAAAAATAAAAGAAATATGTAAAAAAAGAGGGAAAACACACAATAAATAATTTCTAAGCCTTATATCACATAATCACAGAATTTCTAGGGTTCAAAGGGACCTGTGTAGATCTTCCAGTCCAACCACTCTGTCAAGACAGGGTCACCTGAAGCAAGTGACACCAGAACAAGTCCAGATGGGTTTGAAACCTCTCCAGAGAGCCTCCCTGGGCAGCCTGTTCCAGTGCTCTACCTTCCTCTATGTAAAGAAGTTCTTCCTTGTGCTGAGGTAGAACTTCTTGTGCTTTAGTTTATGGCCACTGCTCCTTGTCCTGTTGCTGGGTGCCACCAAAAAGAGCCTGGCACCATCCTCTTGGCACCTGACTTGGAGATATTTATATGCATTGATGAGATCCCCTCTCAGTCTGCTCTTCTCTAGATTAAACACGATCAGCAAGTATTATTGAGTTATTTGTCTTTCTCTTTTGGAAAATGAAATATGGCCATTTATCCTATTAAGGATCACCTATAAATCACAGGCACTTAGTCTTCCAGGGAGCATTTCAACTCCTTTCCACTAACGATACTAAATATGAGTTGGAGGATTTTTTAAGAAGTAACATGTTACTAAAGGCCTCATAGTGATTGAAAGAAAAAGTGTAGTCTTTTCACCCATCCTGAGACTTTTATAACACTGTCATGAACATGTGAACCAGTCACCTCAAACTATCTTAAAGTAACTGGGAAGAAGTCAGACACATGTGACTGGTTTTAGGGCAAAATTAATCACACCGTATAATTTGCAGTTACTCTGCGCTGCATATGAAGGAAGCCAAGAAAACTAGCTTCAATGTATATGTCTATATGTCAAATGAACCCCTATAAGTTTGTTCAGTGAGATCAGCAAATTACTTCAAAACCTGTACTGAGATTAATGGAGACCAGTAATATTTCTACTGTTGTGTAGGGAGTGTATGAGGGGAGTATTACATTATATGGTCAAAAATTCCAGGAAGGTTACTGGGTTTTATTAAAATCTAGAGGACAATAATCCATTTGCACCAGCCTCTTCCTTCATTTGCTCCATATACATTGCGACCCAAACCCATTTAATGCAATCCCAGGCACAGTGTTTCCTGCATCATTTATCTCCCTGTGGTGTTGTTCTGTCTTTTTTATAACATATTATGGACAAATGGTGGTTAGAGAGGCCTTCACAGCTATCCAGAAACACGTACAGAGACTGGAGTGTGTCTTGCACATAACTAACAACCGGGCAGGACTGTCATCCTCCGTGTCTGACAGTTTAGAGTGAGGAATTCAGGTCCTGATCTGAACGCACGCCAAAGGCAAGAGATTTGACGAGCTCCACATGGGAGACGGGAAAATACATAGAAAGGACATTTCCCTGCCATTTCAGATGCCTTCTTTCTAGGCAGTTCAACCAAAAAATGGTACCTCATTTGGAGGAAGCACTCATGTTCCTTTGGGTGGCAAAATCTAAACTGCTGAGTCACAGAGAAATAACTTTCCAAAAACTTCCTCTAGTTACTTACCCAGTGCAGCCTATGGAATAAGGTACTGGGTGTAATCCCCCCCTCTCCATGTGAGTGTCTGGATGTTGAAACCCAGGTAGTCCCAGGTCATGTAGTTTTATATCCTGAAGTTTATAGCTTACAATCCCATTCTGCAGTACCTTTACAGAAGTGTAATCAAAAGGAATTCTCTGCACTTATAGCTCACAGAACCAAAGCATGAGGTCAATTCTATGCCCCATTTCAGCTTTTCCCACAGATTTTTAGTGGAAAAACACCTGGCCTAGTTCTATTGTAGTAAATAAGCCTTATTTTCTGTAAGTGTGTTTGGTGCAATTTTTTAATAGATTCTGAGCCATATTCTTGAGTGTACTGAGCCATTAATGTATTCAACTTTTGGTTTTAGTACTCTACAGTCATAGCAGATGTTTAGAAAATTGTGTTCATAGGGTTGGATCTGTTGCATCTGCTTCTTCTGAGACATGCTGCCCTTCTAGCTCATCGCACTCTCTTTAAATTAAAAATAAGCCTAAAAATCTGAACTTCTCCTTGATATTAATCAGGAAAAAAAGAAAAAAAAAAGAAAGAAAGTTATAGTTACATGTACTTATAGGAACTTATTTGTAAACCAGAACAAAAATCAGAGTGAAAAAGTTTCTTGGGTTCTCTGAATGACCATTGTTCATCTCTGTCAGTTGACTAAAACCACGCTCTAAATAATGAAAAAACATATTTTGAAATACTGGTTGGAATTAACATCATCAAACAACAATTATGATAGGAAGCAGGGTAGCCAAGCCAGCATCAGCAGCCAGCAGCTGTAGGCTGCCTTGTCTTCAGCCTCTCCTATGGCTTTGAAATCTGTGGAAAGGACAGTAGGACAGCTGTTCTCACTCCTGCTGCTAAAGGACTTACTTTGATATCACTTGGCAATAATGATTTATAAAAATTTATTTATAGCTGTTACTACTGCTTCCTATCCTGTAATCAAGTTCCACATACAGATGTTTGCAGCTCCCCAGTTTTTCATTTTCGGACAAGTTTGCCCCGAAGACAAAGGAGAATAAGGATCTTGCTGTCTTAACTTGGGTTTGCTCTGTTCAAATGGGCTGTGCTATAGGCTGTTCTTATGCAGCTAAAAGCATACCAGTAGCCAGCCACAATTCTCTGACCATGTGGAAACCACATATCGGAGAAACTTTCACTTCTCCCTGTCCCAGATTTTCCCCAAATTTTGCTGGCCCAGGAGACTTAACTTGGTAGGTCGTTTCCAAACTCCTCACCCTGAATCTTCAAGTTATTCCCTCTTGGCTTTAATTTATTCCCTCTTGGCTTTAATTTATTCCATGTAATGTGGGGCACCTAAGATGCTTCAGCTTGCCCTTTGAAGGTACCCGGCTCTCACTGTTGGCTGTGGTCCAAGGCACTTTTTAAGTAGCTTTGTGTTTATATATTGGGGAAAAAAGAGGGTATGATCATTGGTTTGTAGGTAAAAGCAAACAAGATGGGATTTAGACTGGAAATATCAAGCATCACAGCCAAAATATATACAACAGTTGTGTGTCGAGAAATATTTAATGGTGGATTTTTGGTTTCAGAAATATGAGGCTGTTGCAGATTCATTCCATCTAGATTCTAAATGTTAGGTACCTGTTATAAAATATTTATGTATACTTGGTCTACATTATTTGAAAATCAGAGGCAGCTTTATGGAACAATTCTTTCTACCATCAAAGAAACCTTCCTTAAAATGAGATGGATTGGTCTCTGGAGCTCACTTTACCATTTTTTTCTCTCTGTTGTCTACAAAGGAAGCCAGTGATAGATGCTTAGTTGTCCATATATGTATTTCCTCTCATTTCAGAAATCCTAGAGTACCTAAGATGTCCATAAGGAACTGGCAGTTATGGCATGGGACCAGCAAGTTCTTCTGACACAGTAGAGAGTGACCAGGTGGAGTATCTTAAATCACCTCTAATCACAGAAAACACTTTGCATGGGGGCAGCTGAGCCCATCCTAGATGAATTGTTAGCTTGGGCTAGATTTTAGATGGCTAAATTTGTGTGAAGTTAATCCTGACACCAGTGCTCAGTTTAGGTGTCTTGGACTGGACTTGGTTGCTCACACAAAGTAGTATCTTTTGAGATGTTTTAGAGAATACTCTCTGGATGCCAGCTGCCGCTCCAGCACAGAGGTCTAACACAGGTCCTGCATCATATCTGCCAACCAACATATCCAGTTACACCTGATACCTCTGTGTCAGCAGCCAACCCAAGTCCGTGTCTGCCTTGTCTCAGTTCTGCAGAGTCAATCCTCTATTATTCAGGCCTACAAAATTTGGCTCCATTTCAAAGAGAAGTAGCCAGGCATAAAATCTAGACAAAGTCTAAGGATGGATCTTTTAAATTTATTGAGGAGCTTCTATATCCAAGCATATCACTGTGCTAACATCCATGGGATGCCACTGGACTTGGACAGGAAAATAATCTCAGATCCCTTGCAAAAGCCAAGCCGCATTTCAAAAATGGAGGCAAGAGCACAGGTGTGAGAGCTGACTACCTATTTCCCAGATGGAAATTTAGTAGAGAAGGAAGACACTTGACAAATTAGCACATTAATATTTTGCCTTTGGAAATAAGGGGAAAGAAGCATGTGGCTATCATGAGATAAAGATGAGTGGCTTTTTTAAAAGTAAGAATAATTTATTAGGGGAAAGAGGAATGAACTATGGCACAAAGAGACAATTTCCACAAGGATCAACTTCCAACTTTGTTTTCCTTGTTTACCAGGGTTCAAATGTCTTTTTTTCCCTCAATTTTTTTCAGCATTAGAGACATCTAGTGGCTGAAAAGCATAAAAGAAGGACATATTCTGACAGGTCCTACTCCACCCTGAAATACAATGGGAAAAAATGGGCCAGTCATCCAGTCCTTTAAAGCTGAGGTAAAGGAAACCACTTTTCCTTTTGCTTTTGCATCTCCCAAAACATGGAGATGGGAAAAGAGGATAGACGTGAGTTAATGATGGTACACGTTACATGGGGGCATGGGAAGGAGAAAGTACTGAGAGACACTGGTATCTTAGCATGGAGGGTAAAGTAACTCAACTGAGCCATGTGAAATGTAAGTGTGAATCTCACTCAGTTCCTGCCCTGAATCTCGTGCAAAACAAAAAGTTGTTTGGTTTTTTTTACAGCCCTTGCAATTACCAACATAGAACATGACTGGAAGTTTATCCCAGGCCATCAGCCATTGCATGGAAATCAAACTGGTTTCTTAAAAAGCCAAGTAGAAAGTCTCCTCCCTACTGTTGAGAAAATCACCCTTAGTTGAAAAGTGAAAAAATCATAACAGGCTGGAATTCAACACTTGGCTGGAAAAAATGGGGCAGTTTGCTACCTGCTGCAATTCTGTTGAAATCAAGGAGTTATACAGCAGATAAATTTGGTCCAGAGTATTCCAATAATAACACAAAGATTCTTGCTTAAAAAAAAACACCAAAAAACCAAAAAAAATAGCACAACATCATATTGTTTAAATGTTGATTTCTATTAAGAGTAGTTAAAAGTTTCTCCCCAAAATTGTCTTCCATTCCAGTGCATTTGCAAAACCTGATTACTAAGGGAAACCAGGGTTCACAGAGATGTGGTGCACACCTACATCTTATCCCTAAAAAGACAAAGGGCATTGAGATATACACAGTGTAGATGAAATCTACAGACTCCTCAGGCAGTTTTGCTATTTAGAGCATCAGTATGTGTGGAGATTGTATAGAAAATGAGATAGCTCATAAATATTACCACATATTTCTGTACATTTTCCTTTAGGCAGTTACACCCCATCCATTTGGAATGAGACAGAATATCTTTTCTCTTATACTGTGTATGAGTTGCAGAAAAATGTGTCTATGGATCATCACAGAAGGTGGATGTGTTTTTCTGACTTGCAACATTTTGTTGCTTGGTGTAGGCTAGGTGCACATTTTCCTTGGTACCTCACCCTGGGGCATATGCCACCCTTTGGGAAGAAAAGACAAAGCCATTTTTCCAAAGAGCACCTGAGGATGCTGAGCCAGAAGAAACCTCTGGGTTTCTGGGTAAGGCATGAAAGACACAGAAGAGGAGACACCCAGATACAAGGCAGACTTCAGTACCCACAGAAAATGGGAAACCACTGAAAAGTTTGGGAGAAAATAGCCCTGTCAAGATGTGTAGGAGACATAAAGCAAAATATTTTTCATGGGTCATCCTCATAGCTTGTTCCAAAATAAAACCTATCATTGAGGATTCCAAGCCCTCCATGGGATGTCCTTGGTGTTCTCTGCTTCAGGGTACAGTGAGGGTGGATGCACTTTCTGAGTATTCGTAGAATCATAGAATCACAGAATGGTCTGGGTTGGAAGGGACCTTAAAGATCATCTGGTTCCAACCTCTGTGCCACGAGCAGGGATGCCACTGACTAGATCAGGCCGTGTGTCAGGAATTGTACACAAGACAGCCTGGTTTTGCCCAGTGTATTACAAAGCAGAATGAGACCATGATGGAACGGATTGGCACAGCCCACTTTCACCAGCATAAGCAGACAGTTCTGCAAGCAAGGAAGTTTGAAACCTGATCTTTCAGACTCTGTGATTAAGCTTTAAGCATGCACATTGTCTGTACTTTCCAGAAAACAGAGGATAAAATTGCCCTTGGCATTTTTTTCTTCTTCCTCATGCCTGCCATGTCAAGTCAAGCCTGTAAACCCACATACAAACTGCAGAGTGATTTAATACAATGAATCTACTGGTGAATAATAACTTCTAAGCTTTTGAATTAATGAGAAATAGAACAGGCTTTTTCCTAGCCCAATTGCTTGGTGTATTATTTTTATGACTGAACATTTTGTTTCATCTACCCAAATTATCCTCTAATTGTCACAGTCTAGTTACATATAAGCATTTGGTACAGGTATCAAAAGCAAGATTATCAGATATCTATTCACTGCACAGACCAGCCTTCCAGTGACAAAAATGCAGTGACCCTCATGGAGTAAGCGTTAAAAAAATCACTGGTTCTGGCATCACCATGGATGTCTCAATCTGCTTCTTCTTTTTTTATTCTGAAATGCACCCATGTTCCTGTCAATACTATCACTGCCTCTCCACAATAACCATTATGTTCTCTCATGTCAGTTATCCAGAGCACCTGCTAAGCTGACCCATCATACAGTAAGTATGAGTCACTTACATCCTTTTCTTTTTGGCTGGTAACCAAGATCCTCCAATTGATTTTTTTTTTTTTTTTACTAATTCCCGGCAAGATCAATGCACAACTGAAATTCAGTGCCACATTGCTCTCTTCATCACGAATCAGATAGCTGGCTGCAGCACCAGGAGACACAAGGACAGACAACAAAGAATAGGTGGAATTGGAGATAAGGTACATATTATGCTGCAAAATGTATCCATCAGTCAAATGGGTTTCAGTTTACTGCATACCTCTGTCTCCTCCAAACCAATGCTCTCACTTTCTGTAGGAATGGTATCACTGTTCAGGTACCAAACAGTTTATTTTCTGTGCCGCTCTGTACCTGTGTAAGGGCTTATCTCAGTTATCTATATCTGGGGACACAATTTGACTATATATAAGTAGAAATTTGCAGGTACATGATGCAACATAACAAGGTACCTTACCCCTTATCTTGATCTCTTGGTAATAGCTCCCTGTTTTTCATCTCTTCAGTGGCTTCACTTGATCAGTTGTTCTTTGACTCTACTCAAGGTACTGCAGGGAACAGAATCAACCCTTTACTGCCTGATTTAAGCAAGTGACAAAACTGCAAAGAGAAGATTATAACCTTGATTATTCTTATGTTAAAAAAAAAATAAACAGGATGAGCATACCATTTCAAGCACTGGTGCATGATTATCCTTCCCAGCTAACTGCTGGCAAGATCTTTGGCACAGTCATGACCAAAGTCCACACTCTTGGACCATCCCTTGTACCAGTGAGGGATGGTATAGAAGAACCAAATGACAGTTTTCACTCACCTGAATGTATGGAAAAAGTCATGTCTCTAGGAGAAAGAATTAAGTCGTGTGGGTTTGAGACGCACCGTGCTGCTGAGCCAGGCTGGCTTATTTCATCTGTTAAACCCGGTGTTACTATCAGTCCTGCTCAATCAAACAACCTCTCACTAGCCTGCCAGAACTCTCAAACAGAGCTAATCATAACCCCTAAGGGTGTTTTTGTTTCAGCTTTAGGGCCCGAGGATCCTTCATCATTCATAACTTTGTTTACTTCTTCCATTTATTCATTCAACATCCCAAAGAACAGGACTAGCCATACAAATAGATTGATCACTTTTGACTATATTGGCATGTCTCCAGTGTCTTATTTTCAAAATCCAGCCCTGCGGGTTTATGGCTTGGAGAGCCATGCACAGTATCTCATGTAGGTTTTTTGCAACAAAGAAGCAGCTTGAATATGCTAACTGTATTATATAGCTTTTCATTTGCTCTGGTTTTCTTTTAAAATAAGAGGGCATAAATCATAAAGTCACCCACATCCCCTCACTGAATGGTTAGCTCCAGGAAACATATTCATCTGTAGTTCATTGACTACCATACAGCTATTAGTTTTGCCCTCAGCAAAATTAGCTATAAGATCAAGGCCTATTTCAAACAATCAGTAAGTCAAGAAGGCTTGTTTAAAACAATTTCCCATTTCCACTGGAATGGAAACAGTACTTTTGGCAAGATTTCGGTATCCCATGTGTCTGCCTAAAAAATCTATGCTAAAATCTTTGCCATAACATTTCCCACCCTTAGTAACCATTTTGCTCCAAATCGTAGAATCATTTAGGTTGGAAAACATGTCTAAGAACTTTGAATCCAACTGCTAACCCAGCAACTGCCAAGTTACCAGTAAAATATATCACTAAATGCCTCATCGACACCTCTTTTAAACACTTTCAGGGATGGCAACTCCACCCACTGTCCCAGTGCTTAACAACCTTTTTATGTGAAGAAATTTTTCCTAGTATCCAATCTAAACCTCCCCTGGCACAACCTGAGACCATTTCCTTCTGTTGTATCACTTGTTACCTGGGAGAAGAGACTGACCCCCACCTGGCTGCAGCCTCCTTTCAGGCAGCTGTAGAGAGCGATAAGGTCTACCCCGAGCCTCCTTTTCTCCAGGTGAAATACCCCCAGCTCCCTCAGCCTCTCCTCACCAGACTTGTGCTCCAGACCCTTCCCCAGCTCCATTGCCCTTCTCTGGACACGCTCCAGCCCCTCAATGTCTTTCTTGCAGTGAGGGGCCCAGAAATGAACACAGGATTTGAGGTGTGGCCTCACCAGTGCTGTGTACAGGGGGACAATCACTGCCCTGGTCCTGCTGGCCACACTATTGCTGATACAGGCCAGGATGCCATTGGCTTTCTTGGCCAGCTGGGCACTCTGCTGGTTCATGTTCATCCACTGTTGACCAGCACTCTCAGCCTTCCTGGACTTCTTTGCCTCTCAGGCTACCTCCCAAAGAATACTCTCAACCAGTCTCCTAAATAGGCCAAAATTTGCCCTCTAGAAGTCCAAGGCTGCAGTTCTGCTCATCCCCCTCCTTATTTGAGGATCGGTAACTCCATCATTTCATGATCACTGCACCCAAGACAATTCAAGACATCACATCATCTACTAGTCTTTCTCTGTCCACAAACAACAGGTTCAGAGAGTCACCTCCAGCTGTGTCAGGAAAACATTATGTATCGGCAAAACACTATTGGGAATTTCCACATTTGCTTTGCTGAAATTTTCCATGTAGATTATACCACAGCCATTCTTTTAAGCCTATCTGATGTGTTACTAGGAAAATAAATCAGATCAGATCTATCTCAGAAATAAATCAAGTACACCAGCTAACACTTATAAACCTCACTGCTTTCATTAAATGGCAGCAGGCTTTTCATTGCTTTTGGGGTTTTTATTTCATTTTAAATTTTCTCATAAGTGCTGTTTTCTTAATGTCTTCCAAATCCATTATTCTCACAGGTCTTTGATACACAGTATATCTCCTCTGCAAAACCATACATGGAGCCCCAAGGTAAGATATTTTTCAGCCTATATCATAATATTCTAATTACTGTCTAATGGCACTTCCTAGGAAAAAAAAAGAAAACATAAAAAAGTGTAATTAAGCAAAGCCACCTAAGGCCATACCAATCCTGGGGGTTAAGACACGGATATTCACATATATGATTAATTTAAATTTCTTTCTTTAAATTATCACCTGATGAAAATTAAAATGTAGTTTTCAGAGAACCAAAGGTGGTCAATCCTTGGTTACACATTGGTTCCTGTCATGAAAAAAGAATATAAATAATCATCCATTGTTTACATTAAAATTCAGATTGTGTCAATATAACAAAGATTCCTCTTTTTAAATGCAATGATGAATATGCTCATAAAGCTTTCCCTTTAGCACACCTCAGAGTACAATACTGTACTTCTCACGGAAATTATTTCCTGACAGATTATTTGGGGTGAAAAATATTATCTCCAAGATGCATTAAAGTGTATCATTAATAGCTGCAGAGGTTTTTTTCAGTAATCTAATGATTCCAAAATTTTTAAATTCAATTTTCCAAAACCCTATGTTTACACATTTGTATTGCTTACTCACATAATTTATTATTTTAAAAATATGTTTACATACATCAAATTGTCCTTTCATCAAGACAAAAATTACATATGTAGCACCAGGTGCTGGAGTTGAGGTGGTTTGGTTTTTTTTAAATAAGTATCTTTCTCTTGTATATGGAAAGCAGTACGAAGAGCACTAAATCATCTTGTCTCTAGGAACACATATGAACTGTAAATGAATGAGGTAGGCAATTTTGCTTAATTAGAATCAATACTATCATCCTTTAATTAAAGAATATTGATTGTGTTACGCAGAGGGAAGGCTTGCAGAGGATATGCTTTAATGTGATTTCTGTTTGACTTGCAAAATTATGTCAAGGGTCAAATTGAACTTGTTCATGGAATACCCCATTCAAGAAGAGTAATCACTCTGAATTCACCTAGGACCTTTTACAAGAGGAAATCCAATGTTAAATCTTTACAAAGAAAACAGAAGTTTTTAACTGAGAAAGATGTGAGCTTTTTTATATTCCGCCTCCAGAGGAACTTCAGAGAGGTGCAGCATCCTATTTTCTTCCTGCTTCCTGTGTCAGCAAGATCAATAGGGAAGTGCATGGATCAGGGACCTCATTGCTTTTGCAACATCTCCCATACACATACAACACACAATTTCATGACAGTTCAAGGAATGGTATGATGAGAAAACAAAGTTGCCTCATGTGTCATCATTTTGTTTTAAGACCTGAGTGCTGTAGCTTCCAGCTATTATTGATATAAGAATGACATGCAGTCCTCAATGTTCCCATTTTCCCCTACACAGCCAAAGTGAATCTCAGAATTGCCAGGTACTGAACACTGAAATTGTATTAAGCCACCAATTAAGTGCTGAAATACACACCATTTCACGTCAATAACAGTGACAAGAGGCATGCTCTTGAAAAAAAAAGCCTGTGCAGCTCTGAAGATACTGCCTTCACAGTAACCAGCTGAGCCATACATCATGAGCGAAGTAGAATTAAAAAAAAAAAAAAAAAGAAAAGCTAACTGTGTGCCTTTCTACAAAGTCCCTGAAGACTGAAATTTAGCTGAGCTGTCCAAGGGGAGAAAAAAGAGTATAAATATGTACTAGTAAGTTGCAGAAAATATTCAAACACCAAGGAAAATTCCATGTTTGAACATATGTGGTCACTAATCAGTAACTGCAAGTCTTTTCTGCAGCCACTGTTTTGCACACTGTAATTCTTATCATTATTAGTCATTACTAGAATTACAAGGCTGTAAACTTTTACTCAAAATCAGACCAATATTATTAAAAAAAAAACCGAAACAAACATATACAAAGAGATATCCCTGTTTCCTGGAGGTCCTCTGGAACAGAACAGGAGGCGGAAAGGGAAAACTGATGCAGAGCGTTGGAAAGAATCTCAGTCTCACAGTGGATTGCAGATGATGTTTTACACCCTTCCCAGTTTAGTGCTCTCAGACCTGCTCCCCTCCGTTCTTTGTGTCAGCAGAGACTAAAACTTCAAATTTTGCTCTGAAGTAAGTTATCCATCAGTTAAATGAGAGCGCGTACTAGCTCCTGTTATTAAGAGCCTATGTCCTAAAATGGACACACATACATATGCAGATTTCTCCTCCTGGACCACATCAAACATGGGAATCACATACAAACAAAGAGTGCCAGGACATAGATCCCCTCACCTAAGAATCATGTACGGAGAATCTCCACGTGTCAGTGTGCATGGCATTACACAAGACAGTCTGTCTGTACAGCACCCTGCTGTAGCAGTGCAAGCAACTGGAACCACTCTAACCATGCCTGTTGTGTGGTGGTCGAGATCCCAAACCTGAGATTCCACTGTGTTTAGGGTGAAAACCCACAATCCCCCAGTTCATTATTTGAATAGTTTGATGTTATTGGTTTGTGTTTCCCCCTCCCAGTTTCATGCAAATAGTTATGAATATGCATATCCCCTCGTTAATATTAATTGTTTCTAGACACTTCTGTTACACGTGACACTCCATTGGTTCTCCCTCCGAGCCCCTCCCATGTGTTATCCCTCTTGGCCCAAGTTCTGTAAACCCCGCCTTTCATCCCCCATCCTGTTGGATGTATCCCCTAACCCCGCCTTCTCTAGTCCCCCGTATAAAGCCCACTGCAAACCCCTCAGATCCGGCTTCTCGTCCCTGTCGCTTCGCAGGATAAATGTGCCTGTGGACCGTCAAATGAGGAGTTGCCTCTCTACTTCTTTGTTTCTGCTGACACACCTTTCCAACGGCTTTGGAGAAAGCCCCTTTGGGTGAGGAGCTCGGTCTCTGCCTGCTTTTGTGAGTGTCTGCCCTGGGAGAGAGAGACCGCCGCAGCTAACCTCCGGGCTTTTGTGTGGAGCTGCGTGCTGCTTTACCCTGCTGCCTGTGCCAGTCCATCAGTAGAAGTGATAACACACGTGCTTTTGCACGGCTGGAACAGGGTTGTGCATTATGGACGGCAAGAATGAGTACCTGCTGATGGAATACCTAGAGGTTGGTAGTTACTGCTGCTGGTAGTACCCCCTTATAAATGGGATAACAGTTTAACATCTCCTCCATCAGCAAAACCAAAAGGGGGTACGAGCATGAGCATCACTCTATCAACAAAACTGCAAGGGCAGCAGTAATCAGAGATACCTCCATTCATTTCCATATATTATATTGATTGGGAGTAACATTCAGGTCAGTTTTTCCTGCCATCCTTTAAATTAAACTATGTATTTCTTTGATGGATCACATCTTAAGCATTCTCCATTTCAAAACTTTACTTTATGGATTATTTCCCCTCAGCTATCATTAATACAATGGCAAGGCTAATGAAGCACTCAGTAGAATGTAAACACTAATTAAGTGTGCTGGACTTCTAGTTAGCAGGTCTGTAGAGGGAAGAGAATTGAACAGGTGAATGAAACCATGTAAATATATAGCTGTTATGCATAGGACAGTCTGGAGGGCATTTAGATTTATTTTTTTTATCCTCTAGCCCTTCTCTTTCCTTGTTCTTTGGCTTCAGTTTGTGCACATGAGCCTTTGGGTTGATACAAACCCAGAAGATTTCTAGGTGGAAAAGGCGTTGCTGAGTTGGCTGCACAGGAAAGATGTTGCTCTTTTCCCAATGTTGATGTCTCCCCACGAGCTATTTAAGCAGAGTTCTTTCTTATTGCCAAAAGCTAAGTGTATGGAGAGTTTGGTGACACAATTTCATCTATTAAAGACAGTATTTTCATGCCTCTTCCCATCATATGGGCAAAGTATTGCAGAGTATAGCTGATATTTATAGGAAGGCATCCCCCATGTACTCATGGGGAATCTCAGCTTGTATTTCTTCTGTAAGGAATGGCCTTGAGGCTCTGCAAAACCCAAACACAAAGAAGTGCTGTGGCAGCAGTTCAAAGTGGCTTTTAGTTCCCTGTGTTGCAGTGGTCAGAGAAAAATATGAGTCCCTTTGTGTACATCTGACTGGTTACAAAAAAAAGAGAAACCAACAGCCAAAAGCAGACTGAAAAAGTCCAGTTAGGCAAATGAGGTTGCATTATGTCTCTGTAAGGAATTTGGTTTGAGTTATACTTCTGCCCTTTGGCTCTCACCTTGTTAGTGTCCTACAAAGGACTGCTAATCTCCTCTCAGCAGGAGAGGTGTTAACAGCCGAGTAGCAGCACCTGGTGAAGACAAGATCACACTTCAGGTAATGGTGACTGACTGATGATACCTCAGATATACTGATTTGCCAATGCATCTGTATTACCTAATGATGAGAAACATATCTTAGTGATTAGACTCAACTATGACATATCATTTTTTTTCTTTTCTTTGACACAGATTTAGGCTAGAGTCCAAGAGAATTATTTCTCCATACCACAGTTTCTTAACTGTTTCCATAATAAAACTGCCTTTTTCTTGCTAATTGTCGGGCTGGGCTATAACATACTAGGTGTACTTGTACAAAATCTGGCATAAGGTGTTGGAGATTTCAACCTAGAACTGGAGGTAGTACTGTAAAATCTGAGTTCTAAATGGCCGTGGAGAACATGCAAGTAAATATATGGGTTGGATGATAATCCCCTTTCCCGAGCTGGTCCAGTTCTACTCACGGGAAGGAGATTAGAAAGGTGTGCAGGGTTCTCACGAATGGTTTCCCAGCATAGGAAACTCTCAAGCAAAGCATGAATAAGGTATTTTCTACACTTTCTGCCAGCACTGAAGTTACATGATTTATCATGTAAGACAAATCAGTGAATTAATTCCCTGCTTTGCCTGTTAAAAAGATTTGTTCCCTTTTAGGTTCTTTGGCAAGAACCATGAAGTAGTCCCCACAAAGCATCCTAACTCTCCCCCCACCTCAAAAAAAACCCCACAACAAAACACCAAAGCACAGAATTTGTCAGTCTTAGTCACCATGCCATCTCCTTTTATTAATAGAGCCTTGACATGGAAGAGTTTTCTGGCCAGACATTTTTCACACCCCAATAGGCTCAAATAAAAAATTGTTGCCAGCACAATGATTTAAATGTAAGATGTAACACTACAGCACTTGCCTAGCTTGATTTTTTAATGTCAGCTCCAATGTGTCTCACACATGCAAAACATAAATGAATATCCATATTTCCTTGGAATTAAAGGTTCCCTGACAGCACACGGTATGGAGCATACGGCATTCCCGATGGGTCGTTATTGTGGACTGGCATTATTTTCACCTCCTTCATTCTTCCCCAGCCAGCTCTACTAGTGGGAGCCAAGACTCTCCCCACTAACCTCAAGGGCAATTTTCTCAAAATATTTGATATAAAGCAGTCTATGCTATATTTGCTAATTGCATTTGTCAACCTCCCTTGCCAAAATTTTCTTAAGTAACAAAACCATTGGCAGTAAACGTGGAGATCCATGTATTCGGGTAGAGGAAATGTTTTTTACAGTGCATGAGCTAAAGGTTATAAATGAGAAATGTTTGCTTTTTTCACAGAGTTGGTCCATAGAGCTTCCTCAGCCCACACTGTGTCAAAATTGGCACCTTTCTCCTTTTTAAAATAACTTTTTCTGATGTATTTCTACGCATCTTCTTTCTCCGCCTCCTAATCTCTTTGTTCAGTATTTCCTCCCGACACAGAGTCATCACACCATTCATCTGCATCAATCTGTCTGCCGCTCGCAGACTTTGCTGGGTCTGCCTCATCAAGTGCAGTCACTAAATTCATATCTTTTTTCAAGTCGGTAATTGCCTTCAGCTTCACGCTGTCATTTTTGCCTGTGTTGATGTCTATTAGATTTTTGTCTACTGTTTCAGAAGTCTGTGTCATGTTCCTTGAGTCACATAAACTCCAGCTCTGCCAGTGATTTACCAGCCCATCCTGTCTGAAACTGTAGAAATTTTGTTTCTGCATACACAATCAAAAGTTCATCATGAAAAAGGTGAAATATCTAATGTAACCACGTGGTCAGATATCAAGCACAGGATTTATCTCCTCCAAACTCAAGGTGTGATTCAGTTTGAGATGAAACTACTATTGATGTAATATGCCTACATGTCAATGTCTCCATGTGTGGCAGTGTCCAAGCTCCTGCTGTGGCAGCACAGACTAACTCAATTAATTTGTCCTCACACAAGCCTCTAGTGCTATCTGAGATGCCCTTAAGCTTTCTGTCTGGCTTTCAGCCACGGGCTTCGAGTCCCTTGTCAATATAGGAAGCACAATCTCTAGAGCAATTCAATTTATCCTAAGTCTGGCTAGAGCCAGAGGGTCAGCAGAGCTGCTTTTCAGGCTCCAGTGTAGTGATTAAATTTTCATTGACTAAAGCAGGAGGTTAGGCACTTAACTCACAGGTAAACACCTACATGCAGGCATCTGAGTTTAAATGTCTTAATCTGGAGCTGACTTCCACCCTACAGGCTCTGTTCAGTTGCCCAAACATATGGTGCAATTTGCAACACTATGGAGTGTCCAAATCATCCATGAAATGCTGACAGAATGACACAAGCTACAGGAGCACTACTCAGAGCCACATGGAATACCCTGGGGCATCTCAGATGGCACTAGAAATCAGTGTCTAGGCTACTGAAAGACTACATGTCTGCAATATAGATGCCTAAACAGACCTAGGTTCATCTCTAAGGAGGGTGAGATGAGGTTTGAATTATGCCTAGGAAAATTCAGTGTGAGGAAGACATTCAAAAAAATTAGAAGAAGCCTTAGCCAGAAACTCTCTGATATATTTGCCATTAAAAAATAACTACCAAGCCTAAGTTAATTACCTAGACCCACTCCACAGTATACAAATATAGATTCCTTCAGATGAAAAATTATACCACATAAAAGAGATGTCTAAATTAGGCAGGACAAACTGCCCGCTAGAGCGGTTTATCATTCTCTACTGATTGTGGAAGGAACCCAAAAAAGTATCTTAAATACCTAATGTTTAGCAGGCTAATGCTAAACAGCATCACATTCTGCCTTTCCCCATATGATTCAATAACAGTTACCCAACTCCCTAAGTGTTAAATATGTGAAAATTCTTTTCAGTAGGTGCAGATTTTAAATATTTGTGTGAACAATGAGTTTCTGTCAACTGCTTCTACAACACCCATCATGGTAAGGTAGGTGGCCAACATCATGACTTCGCCTTATAAATCCACCCTGAGTATTTATATCCCTAATCAATACTGCTGGTTTTGCAAACATTAGGCCTACTAAGTAATAGAATTCTTTATCATACACTAAAGATTTTCTTCTATGGGGATGAGCCATAAGGATTCACATCTACCAAACTGGCTAAAAAGCCACAGATGTACACACAGGATATAGCGGACAGGATAGCTTCCTGACAAAGAAAAATCTTTGCACCAGAAGGAAGGGTCTTTCTCTTTTCTTGTAAATCACAGTCAAATCTGCCCACTTTTCTTTAAACAGAAAAGGGAAAATAAAGGGTTTGAGTCACTAGTGTAGCCAGTGTGGGTCACCTGCCATCTGATCAGATATCCTGAATCTTACCAGTCCTGAACGTAAATCTACAGTCTGCATAAAGATAACAAAGAACAACATCCATTGGAGTGCAAACTCTGAAGAAATGAAGTAAAATTCAGTCTTTTTGTGTGTGATGACAAATGCCTTCATTTTTTCTTCCTTATTATTTTTTTTCAATTATATGCATGTGTCAGCATATGCATAAACAATGCTTTAAATAATTTTGTTAAGGTAAACAGCACAGAATTAATAGATTTTTCAGGTTAAAATGGTGTTATTCAAAAGCAGTTAATGTGTATGATTTATCCATCACCTCTGTGTGAAGTCTTTGAAAAGGTTCCTTTGTTCTAAAGTTAGGGGGTGGAATAAGAACCACAGTAATGTGTAGCATTGAGATTTAAGGAGGAGACATTCAAATGGCATTCATCTAGTCCCTCTCTGCTAAGATGAACAAAGGGACTTCATCACTTGTATTTTCTGAATTGTGTTGTCAAAGGGCTAAGCCTAGAACAGATGCTCAGGCCCCGATCAATTTTGCCAAACCATAAAAATTAAATAAAGTTAAATGTCTAAAGCAGGATTTTTCATACCTGAAATAGTTGTCCGGACCAAGCTGATCATGCACATACTCTTTGCACAAACTGAGAGATTTCCAATGGGCAGTTCACCTTGCCCTAAATTGAATGTTTAAGATTAGAAAAGCAGAATGATCTCTGTTTTGTGCCTCTCTTTGTCACTCCCAAAAGGGCTACATTACTACTTTAAACTTGCCGTTCATCTAATGTTCATATGAGCAAAGTTAAGAGAGAGAAGCTGCACTTAGATTAAGTACTTTTCCATCTTGTGGGAACCTTTTTTCTTACTCCATAAATATTTTTATCTATAGATCATAGATTAAAGAAATCTAGATCCTCCTCAATTCTTTTCAAGAAAAGCTAACTTAAAGTAATTTAAATAGTGTCAAACTCATAATTTGATTTGATTACCTGCGCTATTAGTTTGAATGTTTAATCACTGAACTCAATGATTCGCTCTTGGTTGTGACTTCAATTTTATTATTGCTTTGTGCCACTTTCGATTAGCTTAGTGAAACTGCAATACATTTGGCGTAGCAACATGTGCATATGTATTTTTCTTGTTCCTACAGTTTTACAAAATCTTTTAAAATATTCACAATAGGTTTATCCATCTAAAATACCACATGGCACACAAATGCGAGGAAATTTCAAGTCATTTTGCCATGATTGTAAATTACTAAATTATTTTGTTCAAAAACATAAAGCTTTATGGATCACAGCTGATACATGTCAAAGTACAGCAGTTGTTTATGGTCACTTTCACGTCCAAGCCTTCTGGGAAATAATCAGCTGAGAGAAGAATTGAGAGAAGAACTGGTCAAAAAGAAAACAAAAAACCCAACCACCCCTGAAAAAAACAAAGCCCTACAAAGAAAAAAAAACCCCTAAATCAATTACAAAAAATCCCATACACCACAACTTCAAAATGGGCCTGAGGAGTAAAATTATTTTAAAAACTTTTCAAAAATAAGTTTCAATAAATTTTATATAGGTCCTTGTTCAGTTCTTAAGTTGTCATTCTTACTTGTTTCATGTTAATTGTATATTACAGAACCAGTTGCAACTCTAGTACACATTGGAGTTGGGGTTACCAGCCTTCATGACAGTGATATAAGAGTGTATACTGATCAGTGGCATCTGTAAGAACAGAAATACATTTAATTCTTGTCTCCTACCAATGCCAATAAAGAAAAAGCTTCATTTATGATACATTGCCAAAGTTCTTTGAAAACAAGGGTACTCTTCAGCATGCTAGGGCAGAGCAAGGAAGTCAGGTACAGCAAAGAGCAACTTTGTTGGAGCTCACTGAGCTGTTAAAGCAGCAGGAAAGAAATAAGCTGTCACTCTCTGATGTGCAAGGTTTCATTTCTCTGGGAAGATGAAGGGACATTGTTGTAGTCATAAATGTCTAAAGAGGTGATAGAGAAACAGAGCTAGTGCTTTTGATTTGTCCAGTACTTTGGATAAAACAAATCAGTCTGGGGGGAAACAGCTAAGAAAATACTCAGTATTCCTGCTCTAAACAAACAGAAGCCAAGACAAAGTAGTGAGAATTTAGGTCAGAGGATTCTTAAGACTTTGCCACTTTGGGGCAGATCAGCTATTTAGTTCTCCATCTTTCCAGGTTTTCCTTCTATCTTCCTTTAATATCTTTTTATCTTTTTTTTTTTTTTTATTTTTTTTTTTTTTTATTTTTTTTTTTTTTTGCCTTTGGCAGCCTACTGCGATTCTATCGAAGATGAAATTCGCTCTTTTACATATTGCTTCAGTCCTTGTCTAGCTAAAAAGTATAATGAGAACTATGAGCATCCCTCTCAGGTTTCTTCCTCTTCTCTCTTGCCTGTCTGCAATCAGGTACTCTGCCTATTCCCTCAACTAAGACTTTCACTTCTCCTGCTATCAAGAATGTCTGTTCCCTGGCAGTCCTTGTTCTCTCACTTTTTCAGTAACCCATAGAAAAAAACAATGACACCCGACAACTGGAAAATCTATGATTGCTGCACACACAGGATTTTTCTCAGCTCCGTCAGGTTATTCCATTATGTCACCTGAAATCAGTGATGTCTAGGCCTGATAGTCTCTACTTTTCAATCATTTGGTCTTAAAAGGAAAATTTCTGTTACTAATGCACATTTATTTGGGGAACGAGGAAAAGTAAGAATCACTGGGACTCTGCTAATGGCATGTCACATTTTGTTATTGTGCTGCACTTGCTTCTTCTGCCTCGCGTTAAGAACATTCAATTCCAGCTCCCGAGGATATTGGTTCCATACCAATGAAGCTAAAAATATTTCAGAATGCCCATGGGGTGAATATTTCTGTGTCCTTTCACTTAGATGAGGCTGTTTTAGGATGATGCTGTCTCACACACAATATCTCTTGCATACTAATCAACGCAACAATAATTCAGGTCATTTGACTTCAAAGCATGTTCCCTAATGCGTTAACCTTTCACTGTTAACCTCCACTGTCCTGCTTCATGTGGCACAAAGGGATTGAACCAAGCAACTGGATGATGGGTAAAGACAACCGTAAATGGAAACTAAAGAATGAGGCTTAGATTTTTGTATTACAATACAGTTAGATGAAGGAATTGAACTCTGATATCCTGAGTCACAGTCCACTAGTTTGATCACAAGGTTATCCTTCTGCTCCTTTTCTTCAGACAATGAAAGCTTGATGACAGTCTTTACAGCACTTCGAATATTTACACCACAGCCAACCCAATTAAGCTTTTGTCCTGCTTATATGCTTTCATAGAACCATATAAGGAAGAGAAACACCAACACAACCCTTTGAAAACCAACAACATTTGTTGAAAAAACACATTCAAAATCAACAGCACAAAAAAAAAAGCTGTTTGAGACTGAACCAACTGAAAGCCGTCTGTGTGAAACATTTGGAGAATCACTTCAGATATATATATATTGCGAACTGTATTCACAGATCAGTTGCACTCAAAAAATGGGGAAAATAGTTTAATGAGTTCTGCGTTGAAGTTAAACCCCTCTGCTCTATTTGTATGTGTTTATGGTCACTGCCTTCAGAGCTTTTAAAAGTAAATGCAAATGCTCTTATTGTTCATAATTAGGATCTGGACAGTAGTTCTTACCTATTTTTGCATGGGTCAAAAGCATTCATTGCAAAATCAGATGAGAGTGAAAATTATTTAATTCCCAAAGCAGGTAATATTACGACTCAGTATAGACAAGGTGACATCATGTAAAATTTTTGACATATTTTTTTCTCATCTGTGTTAAGCAGAGGAGGTGAAGTTATGGGACAGGGTTTCCATCAAGAATGTTTTTACTTTGATAAACTGAATAGTCCCGTTCTTTTAAAGTGAAATTCAGTGTACTCTTACAACAGCACTATACAGCATACAGAGCTCACAAAATCATAGAAGGTTTGGGTTTGAAGGGACCGTAAAGATTTTCTAGTTCCAACCCCTGCTATGGGCCTGGACACATTCCGCTAGACCAGGATGCTCAAAGGCCTGTCCATGCTGGCCTTAAACAGTTCCAGGGATGGAGCATCCACAACTTCCCTGGGTAAACTGCTCCAGTGCCCCACCACCCTCATAGTAAAGAATTTCTTCCTAATATCTAATATCATTTTAACACCATTTCCCCATGTCCTATCACTACATGCCCCCTTTAAAAGTCCCTCTTCAGTTCTCTTGTAGCCTCTTTGGTAGCAGAAGGCTGCAAAAAAAATCTCCACAAAGCCTTCTCTTCTCCAAGCTGAACAGCCCCAACTTTCTTAACCTGTCCTCATGGGAGAGGTGCTCCAGCCCTGTGATCATCTTCATGGCCTCCTCTGGACTGCTCCAACAGATCAACATCTTTCCTTTGCTGAGGACCCCAGAGCTGGACACAGCCCTCCGTGTGGGGTCTCACAAGAGAGGAGTGGAGGGGTAGAAACACCTCTCTTGACTTGCTGCTCACTCTGCTTTTGATGCAGCCCAGGATAGGGTTGGCTTTCTGGGTTGCAGGAACACATTTCTGGCTTATATTCAGGTTTTTATCCACAAGAACCCATAAATCCACGTGAACCCAGCCCTTCTCCTCGGGGCTGCTCTCAATCCTTTCACTGCCCAGCCTGTGTTTGTGCTTGTGATTGCCTGGACCCAATGAAGGAAACACCCAAGTTTTTTGAGAGTTCTATCTAATGTTAAAATTGTATGTGTTAAAAAAAATAGCTGCTCACTACCATTTGCTTTGTTAGGTTAAAAAAAAATCACTCATTCTACAGCCATGGAGCTGGTGAGAAGGTGGAGCTTACCTTCTTCTCCGGTAACAGCCCTCCAACAAAATTCTTTGTGTAACAAAAGGGAAGCTTTTTGTAAAATGTCCCACGAAATTAAATGTAAGCATATCTACTCCAGGGTGATGTAAATCTTCCTTGAGAACAGAAATCAAAGTTTCCATTCCAACTTTACCTCTTGCATTATGGGCATACATTACACTTAGGTATAATATAGACAGATGGACACATGTCATCTTGTGTACATACATCTAAAGTGACATTTTAAAATGGAAACAAAGCCATTTGGAGTCAGACAATCAAAATGTCCTTTATTGAGCTAATTTTTATCCTGTTTTCAAAATTAAATGAAATTAAAATGTATTTGTTCCTATGAAGTATTTGCCCTTGCCAAATCCTGACAAGAAAAAGAAATGTTTCTATTCCAAAGATATTTTATAGCACCAATTTGACCGATCTGTGGTCTCTCCTGAGTTTACATTTACGATTGTTTCACAAAGTATGTTGTATTGCTTATAGCATGCAGGGCCACTTGTCAGGATATGAGATTCATTGTGCTAGAGACTGCGGGACATGTAAAACAGTGTAAATCTGTCTGGGCAGGATTCAGCTGCCTTTTTACAGGTTCCTAAGTGCAATGTGGGACACCCAAGAGTGTCCTAAAAACACATGAAGTGGGACATGTCTGGAAGATCTGTAGCCTTCAGGAATAGCAGCTGGAAGCCTGAAAGGATACCCTTCTGTGCTTAAAATGATGCTAACTTCCTATATTTAGGCAACAAAACCTTACCCTCCCTGTTGTGAAACACAGATTCTGAAAAAACAAGGACTACAGGATTACAAACTATGTATTTACAAGAAGACAATGTTAATAAAACAAGTACAGGAACTCTGGGAACATAAAAGAAGCAGAACTGCATCAAAGCTAAGATCCAATCAGCCCATTAACCTCCCTCTGGCAGTGGTCAACAGTAAATGTTATAGAGAAACACAACAAAATCAGGCTAAATCTGCAGACCCTTCCCTGCAATATAAGGCTGCAAATTAAGAACTTCTTAATAGGAGCAGATTAAATTGCAATCATAACCTAACACTTTTTACACGCTCCTTTATGAATAGAAACCTTGGATAGATTAACTGCTAGTGGTTTATCTTGAAAAGAAACAGAAGGCTGGCTTTGCTAACTAGGCCCAGGCATCAAATCCACTGTTAACCTGACACCTCTGTGCGCTGGAGCCAGCGCCATGGCAGAGTATTCCAACGTTGTGCTCACCCTGACAGCTATTAAAGACTCAACTGAGAAGGATGCAGCTAAAAACCTGACTTTAGCGTATAACACTAAGTGAATTTAAATGGTGCTGTGCCACCCAGACCAACTTTCACGTAAGTGTTAGGAAATACTGTCTTTCAAAAGCATGTGATATTTTTATTAACGGATTATTTTATTATTCACATACTTTTTTTTTTTTTTTTAAATTTACGTTTAATGTTTCACTTTTACCTGAGTTGGTCCTTTGGAAGATCTGGAACATTTTCAAAATCTCTCTGTTGAAAAAATTTTGGGGTCTGGTGATGAAAATTCATGAAGAATTCTGGGTTTTGTTTTCTTTCCCCACTTACTGAAAACTAAATTTTTTGAGGTATCAGCGTTTATAATCTCAAAAAACCCTCCCTCACCAAAAGACCCTTAGGATTCTATTTATAATTCCATTGTTTATAGCAAATAATTTCTGTGATTTCTTAACTGGCAAGCTCAGGACTGCAAATTTCAAAATAATTCTGTTTTTCAGGACTTATGTCATCTGATGATGATGACATATCATATTCTAAAGTCAAAGAGCTGTTATTTTGCTCATACATTTCAAGAGCAAAATATTGATCCTGCCACAAAACAGTTCTTTTTAGAGGAAGGATGATAAAGTGTTCCAGCTTTCAAATGTTGCGAAAAAATTTATCCTGCTAACCTGATGTCATTGCTGCTAAATCCTATCCCATCAATCCTTTTCTTGCTGACCTGATTCATTGGCACAACATTTCCAGCATTGGTGATGTTCTGTCCAAGGTCACAAGGGGGTTCATTCTTGCTCTATATCAAATTTAATTCACATCTGGTGACTGCCACATACACCTGGATGCCTTGGGAAATGAGTAGCTCAGCACTGAGGACTACAGGGGAGCTTATAGACTTCTAAAATCTAATCCACTGCTGTCCTCACCAAGCAAGTGGCTCCTCATTGGCGAGCAGTGCACAGCTAAGGATCATCCAGGCTGTCCCTGCAAGAGAAAGGTGACAAGCTGGTAAACACAACATCAAGGACTGGTGGGTGTAGGTAATTTCAGAGCTTTTGGGCACTTTGTGGGAACATCAGCCCAGGTTCTCCCGTGGAAACAGGTTAGGTATTGATAGACAGGGTTCCTCTGAATTGTGCCATCATTAATATTCAGTAAAAACAGTTTTGCATGGTTGCGTGCTTACAGAATGACTCAGAACACCAGAGATTTTGACTTCTGGTCATTTGCAGTTTGTTGTATTAGCGAGTACGTGAGGCTCCTCAGTTTAATTGCAGCAATGTTTTGAAAGTGAATTCCTGGTTCTACCTGTCATATTTTTATTGGTAGACCTACCACAGTGGTGCCTGGGGACAAAAGACACATGGAGGTCTGATGTCGCTGGGCATTGCACAGTGTCTGCCTTGTTAAGAGGACAAGGTGACCTGAGAATTCAGAAGAGACAAAGAAATGACCAATTAAGGAAAGAAAGGGTTATACAACGAGGGAGTAGTGAGAAAGAAGAAGGAAAGCTGGCAGAAGAGACAACAGACATACTGGACAGTGCTCTAAGGTAGATGGTGTGGTTACACACAGTCACAGAATGTTCTGAGTTGGAAGGGACCCACATGAATCATCAATTCCAACTCAAGTGAATGGCCCATGCAGGGATCGAACCCACAGCTTTGACATTATTACCAAGTGGAGATTCAGCTTGAGAGACAGAGCCTGAGGTAGGTACAAATAAAGCCCATTGGCACCATGGTACTGACAGCTCCACACTGACACCATTATGTCTGCTGTGTACTGGTTCAACTGCTTCTGGAGATGATTTCCAGGCTTGAGCCTGCAGCTGATGGCTTCATGAAGTTTCTCAGAAGTCACAAATTACATGAGGCTGTGAGGGTAATATGAGTAGGTTTGCTGCTGAGAGGGCAATGTAACAGGGCAAAATATATGTATAATGGGGTGGGGGGAGAGGGAGAGGGTTAGCTCTCTTGTCTCTGAATGCAAAAAGTATCAACTTCGTAGATAGTAGTAATTGAAAGAGCTGGACTTCACATCAGCAGACCTTATAACAACCATGTGTTCGCACATACTATGTTTACTTAAAATAATTGTTAACCCTTACAAGAACCTGAATATAAAATCTCAATTAAACTTTTCCCTTGGCAGACCAGCAAAACAAAAAAAAAAAGGCAAACAAGACAAAAAGGGGAGGAACAGGGATTAGTCTATGGGAAAACAGAAGTAAGGACACTGTTATTCCTCAATAGTTTCCCAAATAGTCCTTTTGTGTTATTCCCTAATAGTTTCCCAAATACTCCTTTTGCTTCTCACTGTCAAATGCAATCCACATTGCTGCTGAAACACCAGCTCTCCTTGCAGATAGCCTACAGGTTCTATGCGTGTAAATTGGTGATAGAGAAGAAAACATGTGTTGTAAATTATCACGGCCAGAAGCTCTGAGTCGTTGGACAATGGAATTGAAGTAAAATGAACAGCGCAGAGCTTTTTAATATATTTACTTCTTTTGTAAGGTTATAAGACTCCCTGAGAAAAAAGACAGAAATTCTCTTTTGGAAGTGGACAGGATACACATCATGGGGCAATTCTCACCCTCTGTGCAGCAACCATCGTACAGGTTCACAAACAAGGTGATGTTTCCAATAGAGTCAGCACCTCACCTTTCATTTCTCAGTACAGATAGGAGTCCGTGGAAGCTATTAAATGCACAGTAGAGCCAGAAATACTTGGTGGAGACACTTTTTTATTTTACTGACACTGTGGAAAAAAAAAATCAGCTATGGAAAACTGAAAAAAATTCTTTACAAGTATTTGGGTTTTTTCTCCCTACAAACCTGTTGTCAAAAAAAATACAACTCTGTAGGTGAGATCAACTGCATTCAGTTTAAAATAACAAGATTTATTACATGGATTTTCCTGGAGACAATCAATAAATTATCTTTGTTCTGCTCCTTGTACAACCAAGAACGTGTTTCTGTCTTTCTCCCTCGACTTCTTTTCAGGAGTCAGAGTCCTAGTTGTTCTTCAAGGCAAGGTACCTGCTCCAAATCCTGTCCTACCTCACCTGAAAGTGGTCTGGTGAACAGAGTATGGATTTGACTGAAAATTAAAAAGGAGCTTACCTTCCCATTAAGTAGAATAAATTAGGTCTCCTTGGTTTTAGAAGGCTATTCATTGAGAGCTTTGTGGAAAATTTGAATAGGAAGCAAGCTTTCAGCAAGCCTGGAGTGCTGTGCCAAAGAGTTGGCATGCTGGGAACAGTCTCCACTTGAGAAGTGCTCTGAGAAGAACTATGAGAGACTGACAAGGGGAATTAACTCCAGGTTTGGGACTGCTGTTTGAGTGAGGGATCCAAGAAGCTCATAAAATATGGAACAGGATCAGCACATAAGCTGCTTTGTATATGTGCAACAGTGGAAATTTAGTCATTTAACCTTCTTGAGTTAATCAGCAGCTGAGCGGTGGTTTTTGAAGGCTTTAGGTAGCTTAAGATACATATATGCGTCTCGGTTCATCAATCTTAAAAAAACCTCACAGCCTGTAGTAAGGGAAATAAAATCCCATGTGCTTCTTATGTCCAGGCTGCCTCTATGGCTTGGAGTTTAATTCAATCTCTTCTGGCAGGACTTATCAAAACAACAGATCGCTTTGGCTAATTAGCCAATATTAGCTAGAGAACTGTGATTTCTGCATTCGTGAAATAAGGAGGTTAGTTGTGTTGCCTGTTAAAGAAAATGGTATTACTCTGAAAAGCTGAAATTCTCTAATGTGTCAAAAATCAGCAAGCATGTATGTTTCTTTGATTTTTAGAAAGACAAGACACTGTACTGCAACCAGTGACTCCATATGGATGTGCCAACCTTTCTAAAAGTGGGACAGAAAACTTTGTGACCTATGACACACATCCCAGGTTCCTCACATCTGAGGTGGGTGTGGCAGGACGGTGCAGGACTCAGTGTGGAGGCTGTTTCAGGGGCAAGCTCACATATACCTCCTGTCTCACCTCCTTCCAAAGGCAGCACCACCCTGAAGTCCCCGTGCCAGTATGGTCCCAGCACCAGACCTGTGACAGAAACCTGCCATAACACCTGCACTTGATTCACTTGTGTCTCAGGGGCTACAAAATGCTCCCCACAAAACTTGCTGTTCATCTATCTGAAAAGCCCACAGCAGTCAGTTAAGGATTTTAATTGTATTTCCCTTTCAGTTGTGGTTACATGGAAACATAATTACATCTATTTTGTCCCAGACAAAAGAAAAAAAAAAAAAAAGGAGGGGAAAAAAAGCATTCAAAGAAATGGAAGTTTACACAGTAACACAAGATCCAGAACTGCAGTAATTACACCAACGTAAGTCTCCAAAGAGTGAAAATGAGACATCACAGAGGAACAGATTATGCCATGTCTGTGGATGCTGGGGTTCATATGTCTTCCTCTGAGGCAGCCTGTCCTGCTTGCTGTCAGAGACAGGATGCTGGGCTGAACAGAGCTGGAGCATGATCCAGTCTGACAATTTCTGTTTTCCTGAGACTACCAGATAGAGAAAACATACCTTATTTAAACTACCTTAATTTTTCCCCTTTCTTCCGTGCAGATTTAATTTCCTTCTGGAAAGCAGTTACCCAGCTGTGGCTATGAAACTGGTAATAAGCACACAGCTTCAGTTCAGAGGTGATCAAGCACTGCTCCTATGTTTTTAGTAATAGAAGATGGGAAAGACAGGAATGGGGGTAGGTAATGAAGGCACTTTGTGGTGTTTGGATCAAGCATCCAGGGAGTACGTCATAGCTGTCAGAGTGAAACAGCAAGTTCTGGTCTTCTTCAGATCAAACTTTTTCAAAACAGGCACAGAAAGCATGTTCTTTCTGCAAAAAGAAAGACAGGAAAAAGGAATCTAAGTAGCTACATGCAAAATAATTTCAAAGATAATTTATTTCACTCCCGTGTAACAATTTCACCTTCCTTAATAACAGGAGGATGGATACACATAAAACTTTATGTTTTTTAAGTTATCACTCTTGCCTTTGAAACATAGGGCCAGGTCTTCTGTTAAGGAAAAATGAAACAGATACATTGATTAAATGCTTTTAATCCAGTTTGCACTGCCTGAAGTTCTGGCACTAGTTCACTTTTTTACAAAAGAAAATGCATATGGAGAACTTGGAAAAGCTCCACGGCTGAAAACTTCCTCCTTGCAAGCCTTGCCATTGAATTCAGAGGACCAGGAATCTCGTGTGCATTCCCTGTCCTTTCATTCCTTCTCCAAAACAAGTTTCAGAAAAACAAAGAAAACATTTAACATCTAGCAGAAGAAAAAAAAAAA
>VWZW01002090.1:3442355-3559121 GCA_013397115.1 Edolisoma coerulescens
GCGTGGTTGTGGGGGGGGGGGGGGGGGTTGGGCGTGTTACTGGGTAGGCATTTCAGTCAGAATATTTCAGTCAGAAGGGACTTGTCGTGATCATCTAGTCCAGCTGCCCGACCGCTGCAGGGCTGACCAAAAGTTAAAGCATATTCCTGAGGGTCTTGTCGAAATGCCTCTTAAACACTGACAGACTTGGAGCATCAACCACCTCTCTAGGAAACCTGTTTCAGTGTTTGGCCACCCTCTGGGTGAAAATATTCTTCACAATGCGTAGTCTGAACCTGCCCTCGTGCAGCTTTGAACCATTCCCATGCATTCTATCACTGGATATCTGGAAAAAGAGACCAGCACCTCCCTCTCCACTTCCCCTCCCCAGGAAGCTGTAGAGAGCAATGAGGTCACCTTCAGCCTCTTTCTCTTCAAGCTAGACTACTCAGTGTCCTCAGCATTCCACACGGGACATTTCCTTCCAGCCCTTTCCCCAGATTTGTTGCCCTCCTCCAGAGGCATTCACAGACCTTCACATTATTCTCAAGTTGTGGGGCCCAGAACTGCACNAGTATTTCAGGCTTTGAAATACATTTCCAGTTTGCATTCTATCTTCAGCAAACTGTTTTATAGTTTCAACAAGAAATCAGACCTTTATATCTGGGCATAATGGGTGCAAGGCAGTAGAGATCGTAACCAATCCAAGGTGGGTATTAGAGGAATAAGAGGGTGCAGGACAGCTGACAGAAGGACTGTAGGGTCTGGGTGTGGACGGACAGNAGCCCTTTCCCCAGATTTGTTGCCCTCCTCCAGAGGCATTCACAGACCTTCACATTATTCTCAAGTTGTGGGGCCCAGAACTGCACACAGTACTCAAAGTGAGTCACACAAGTGCTGAACACAGCAGGACACTCGGCTCTTCTGGCCAGCTGGTAATGTCATGTCTGACAGACCCCAGGATGGGGTTTACTCTCTTGGCTGCCAGGGCTCACTGCTGGCTCACACTGAGCTGCTGCCAGCCAGCACCCCAGATCCCTGTCTGCAGGGCTGCTCTTCCCATTTATGTTTGTGCCCAGCATTACTCCATCCTAGGTGCAGAACCCAGCACTATGACTTGTTAAATTTCATCCCATTTATCACAGCCCAGTGCACCAATCAAACCAGATCCCTCTACATGGCCTCCTCTCCCTTGAGAGAGTCCACACCACCTCCCAGTTTGGCATTATCAGCAAACTTGCTAATGGCGCATTCAACTCCACCACCCAGATCATTGATAAGTATATTGAACAGGACTGAACTGTAGAATTGTGTCCCAGCCCAATTCCCCACCAGCCCCATTTAGCCCCATTCACTACAACCCTTCATACTCAGCCCTTCAGCCAGTTCTTCTCTAGTGCATTACAAACCAGAAAGAGTCTGTGAGGAACAGTATCAAATGCCTTCCTGAAATCCAGGAAAATGTACGTGTCTGAGTGCAGCTGCTGGAGGGATCCACATTGTACAAATTACATATATATATGTATAAATACAAATACATGCGCATATATATATTTGATGCATTTGTTTATAAATACGTGCACTTATACACACGTATATATCTCCTGTCTATCAGCCACAGAAGGAAACAGAATGAGACATCTGTGTTTCTATTTGTGAGACCACTGTGCTTTCTGTCCATGTTGTTCTCTGTGTATGCTTGTGTGTGCTATGCACACACACTCTGTGTGTCCCTGTCTGCTGGAGACCAAGGCTCAGCCTCACCACTGCTCGGTTCTGGGGGCACAAGGCTGCAGCATCCTGGGCCCTGTTGGGTTACTGGACTCAGCAACCACGTCTCTTGGCAGAAAGGTGCTGTTCTCTGGCAACAGATAGACCCAGGAAAGCTCCCATGCAGATGTGGAGCTGATGGCAGGTTCTTTCATACACCTGCAGAGTCTCTGGGCTTTGAAGGCTACAAAGCTTACAATCTTTTCCCTTTAACAAACAATTTTCCCTATGTCATTTCATGATTTACTGGTTTTGCTGAAATTTCCTGATCTTGGACCCAGCTCACACGGCTGTTTTTCTTCAGAACACAAGAACAAGCTAAGTGTTTGTACAAGTCATTATGAAGTTTGTCAAATCAAGAACCAGTTCTCTAGGTTGTGTCTGCACAAGCGCTGCCAAAGCCTTATATATAGGATCATTACTGTTGCATCAAAAATCCTCAGAAATCCTCTGAGATATATTTTTTTCTTTAAAGAGTCAACACAGATTACTTTTGGAAATGAATTATCTTCTTGAACTACAGAAAACTACAGATTACTTTTGGAAATAAATTATCTTCTTGAACTATATGTGAATTTTCCCCTCTTAATTAATTTCCCCTAATACCAACAAACTGTCAGCTTTTCTGTAGCACATGTTAAAATCCTCATTTTCATTCTTCATGAAAACAACAATTAAACAAAATGGAAAAGACAGATAAGCCTATGTGGAATTATTGATTATTATGTTCTGAACAGAGTCAGGGACTCAGCTAGAATAAAAGCACAAAACTGCCCATGTTACCTACCATTGTATGTATGGTTTGGTTCCATGTTACTACCAGATAGTATGTGGGTACAATTCAAGGACAGCTCAAATAAAGAGTTATTCCCAAAAATCATTAGTATCAGGGACAGCCTGCTCTATGAACAAGTTCAACCACAGGGACACATGCTACCTTCCCTGCTGGCAAAGACCAGACTTTGACTCCTTTTATTTCAAGTGTACAGGTAGCCACTGATACTTTCCAACAGATGGAGAGAAAGAGCTCAATGTATTCTTGCGCAGAAAAGCAAACAACACCCTAAGAACTCATGGATTAAAACAATCAAACTAAGGAAATAAGTGCCGATCTCCAATTAATCAGGCAAAGATACCACCAATAAAATGTATGTATACTGTACCTGTGTGTATGTGTGTGTGTGTGTGTGTATGTGTGTATAAGCAGCCTCTTGCCCACCCCAGTCCTTCAAAATAATGTTTTTCCTGAATTTCACTTTTTCTGTCGTGGGTAGTTGACAAAACCTTCTCAGGCCAAAATTCTCTGCCCAGTCTCTCAAACAACAGCTAACTCAGTCACAATATTTGACCACCAGCAATAGTTCTTCCAGCTCTACCTTGGTAATAAGCTTTGAAGGCAAACCTAGGATCTTGAACAATAAGAGAGAAAATAGTATGTCAGTTATCAGTATTCTATAATAGTAATACATTTCCTGTGCATTTAGGATTAACGCATGGTACAGAAAAATACTGGTTATATCACTACAAATAAAAACATACATGGATTGACAAAGTTCCACTTTCCTCAGAATTTACGTGTTATGAGTATTACCTTTCTCATCTGTGAGGTGTTTAACAGTCTGAATTACCAGTGTATTATGAGATCCATCAATTATAAACATTTATGTAATGTCAGAGCTTCACTCAAGTCTAGGTAACTCTGCCTCACGAATATCCTTAAGAGCATGTCTACTGCAACTGATAGTTATAGACACAAATCAAAATGGAGTCAGTGTCTTGAAGGGTTTAGACTCAAATTCTCTCCTAATCAAGTAAAATTTCAGTTGAAAGTGTCTAGTACTTCAAAATACTTCATTTCTGCTTCTCTGCAGCTTCCACCATCAGTATTCCACAAGGCAGCAGCTGAGAATTATATATCTGATTTTGTCCGATTAAGTGTGACTTCAGAATCACTGAGAAGGAATCCATTTTCTGCTCAGCACTCCAAAAGATTTATCAGTGAATGCATCATGTCCCAAAGTGCAATGCTACTGGGCTATAAAATATTTCAATGTCTTATTAATAAGTTAATTGAATCCATTGTAATTTTCCTCGTATTCATGCAGCTCACTTTGTCATTGATTGACAGAGATGGATTTGAAGATATTTAAGAGCTTCACAAGCAGATGAACAGCTATATCTGAATTATCACAAATGAGGAATAGTTAAGAAGGGACTGTAATAATCTTTCATTAGAAAATTTGCTGTAGTAACCACTGCAAACCTAATCCTGTTCCCACTGACAGCTAAAGGAATTTTGCCTACAGATTCAATCCGTTTTGAGTTCAAAATGACTGCATTTTTCCCCAGAAGTCAAGAAATTTGCAATCAAATGAGATAAAGACCAGAGAAAAGTCTGTCAAAGCCAGCTATAACTGAATCATGAGGTTGAGTGAATCATACATTTAATTTCAACATAGATGATTTATAATCCAGAATTTTATTTTTTCAGGGTTTGAGTAATATTGCAGAAACATCAAAGTTTCTAAACTTGTTTAAGAATCAATCCTATTCGTCATCTCCCCAGTTAACATCCAGCATCAGGATCCAATCCCCTGATGTTGAGTTATACCTTTGCTTCTGTCCTGGAGAAAAGAGGACCCATTGCAGTCTGCAAAACATTACAAAAGTCCTATCTGAATGCTCTGAAAATTTGCTTTTTAACTCAAAAAAATATGACCACTCTGTATCAGAATAAGGACTATTTTGTTCTTACAAGAAATTCCCCATCTGGCCACCTGAACCTTGTTTCCAAAACTTTGTTAATTTTTTGAGACAGTTTTGCTTGCATGAGGAATGTGGCACCAAGAAGCTGCCAGATGCATCCAGGAGAGCTCATTAACAGAAGACACTGCACATATGGTGTGTAAATTCCCCTGAATGGAAGATCCAAATGTCCTACGGGCCTTATCAAGATGTACCCCGAATTCAGAGGTCCCTAGCCTAGAAAATGTGTTGAGTTTGGCTGAAACACAGCCATTATGTCAGTGTCATGATCTCCATACAGGAGCTAAGGATGCTTTATATCTGTGCATAAAACAGGTCTAGACAGCTAACCGTCTCCAGCTGATCTTTTGAGCAGTGCTAGAAAGCAGTGAAGGCAGCAGCTTTATCCCACATTTTGCCTGCTTCCTGCAACATCTGTAGGGATCCATTGCAGGCACAGCTCTTGTCTGTATGTCTGAGCTGTCACCATCAGCAAAAGGATGGTGTATCTCCAAGAAATGTTCCTTGGGTTGAGGAATGGACAGCTCAGAGTCCAGGCAAGATCAAAGGGAGGGAAAATGTCTCAAAACCCAAAATGTTCTGAAAGTGCATAGAGATTGTTGGGCCAGCAGGTAACAGACAGGCCAAAGTCTAGGTCATGGCCTGAGGTTAAGCAAATTCAGCAGTATGTAAAAAAAACACTGGATAAAACTAGACATTTTCAGATGTGACAAAACCACGGGCAGTGATGACTGGCGTCACTGGTATGTAAGGGAGGCTTACGTGGGGAGGGACAGCAAACCACAGCAACGCTGGAGGGGAGCCCTAAGTACCTTCAGAGGGTGGAGCTGGCACGGCATGGGGAACCACCTCAGCAACACCAGGCTACACTGGGATGACCACAATAACAGTGCCAGAAATACCCCATTAAAGTATAGATGTATCAAAACTGGGACCAGTGGAGAAAAGTGTTTAGGTTTTTGAGCTACTTATTTGGGAAGAGTCCTGGAGGGCAACAAAAGTAAATGTCAAGAAACAGTAAGTGGGATAATAAGAGGGGCAAGTCATAGAGGTACCTATCTGGAAGGTCTGCACTCAGCTCCCACAGCCTGAATCAAGGAAATAACAGCTACTGTTCTAACCATACTGTGTTTGCAAAACCCACCTGTACCATCGGGAGGAGTGCTGGGAGCAGGGTGTTTCCACTGCTTTGTTGGTACACATTGAGCTTTAGTCTTTGTCTTACACTCACAGAGCAGAGAATCACTTAAACCATTCCTCTGTCTCAGCATTTCTAAAACTCAGCTTTGCCTTTTGCCATCAAGGCATGACAGAGATGAGATAAACCTCATTAGGTGACAGTTCCAGCTTAACACTGCACCATTCCTCATATGTTGCAAAAATATTTTTAGGGACTAAGTGACATGTGAAGAATACTGTGGAGAAGCTGGGAGGAAAGAGATGAGCAGCAGAGCAGCAAGGCGTTAGGCTGCTCAGGGCATCCTTAGTGAGATCCTTTTCCTGGGGTGTGGGGCATGGATTCAGAGCTCATGCCTGGCAGAACAGGAGTTCAAAATTTACTGTGTGGAATTTCAAGCAAAAGGAAAAGACTATTCCCCAAATACACATACAGCTCCCTGAGGTGGATTGGTTATTTCACCAATACTGTTTCAACCAGCTAAAACAAAGAATCTGGCTTCTGTATATTATCCAGCCTGTTTTGCAAACAGCATAAAAGAGCAGCTAATGAAACAATCCTCCTGATTACCTGCTTTCCCTCAACCTCCACGTAAGTTACAGAGTCTCTCTTAATAATTGTTGTGAAACAGATTCAGCTTCCTTTCCAAGCAAATGCCATCCTATTCAATACTGAATTTGCTGTAAAATTGAATTAAATCTGCCTTTTTTTTCAGTTTGGGTAAGCATAAGGGAGAGTTGGTGCATTTCTAGTGTAATGATCTTTTATCTGTGGGTTTGGGAGTCTAGCAGAAATCCTCAAACTACACCTGCAGTGAAGAAAATGTTTATAAATTAAAACTGATGCCTAAAGTACTGTAAAGACTGATTCAGCTCTGGAGAGTTGCTTATTTAGCCTGGAGAAAAGGAGGCTCAGGGAGACCTTGCTCTCTACAACTCCCTGAAAGCAGGCTGTAGTGAGGAGAGGCTGACAGTCTCTTCTCACGAGTAGCAAGAAATACAACAAGAGGAAATGGCCTCAAGTTGTGCCAGTGGAAGTTTAGATTGGGTATTAAGAAAGGTTTCTTTATCAAAAAAATTGTCAAGCATTGGAATGGGCTGTCCAGGGAAGTGGTAGAATCACCATCCCTCAAGGTGTTTAAAAGACACATAGATGTGGTGCTCATGGACATGGTTTAGCGGTGGAATTAGCAGTGCTCGTTAAAGGTTAGACTTGACCCTGTTATGGATCTTTTCCAACCTACATGAGTCTATGACTTTTTAAAGTGTCTGTAGAGGCTGGCAATCATTACATTAGAGAATACAAAAAAAGCCTCAAACCACTCACCCTATTTGCAGCATCAGGATGTCCATTTTCTGCTTGCCATGTATTACACTGTAGTTCATTAATTTCAAATTATAGAAAGCAAGATACCAGTCCCCTGCTGTGTAGTTAATGAACTTAGTAAAAAACCCTACATTTCTCATCAGAAAACATAAATAACCTAAACAGCTAACTTGTGATTGAGTAGGATTTGTTTATCTTTTGGGAGCAGTTCATCAGAAGTTATGTTATAAGCTTAAGCCATTAAAACTATTCCAAGGTTCCAAACTGCTAGTTCTATAAAATTAAGGAGCTGCTTCTCCATTTTCACAGGTAATTCTAAGTAGTTTAGACAGATATTAAGGTCTGTAATTCTAGAGTAACCTGCTTGGAAAGTCTGGATACACAAACAGAAATTCCCTGGTTTGGTAAGAAGCACCAGTTGGGTGTTTCTCTTCTCAAACGCTTAAAAATGTTGCTCTGTATTAATTGAAATCCTCTTCAAGAAATATCAATTTCATAAAAAAGGGAACCATTTGAGAATGGCTAAATAGTACCTGATCAGCCCAGGCAGTTCTTCTATTATTTTCACTACATTTTCTTTCAGTTTGCTTCTCACATTTGCCCTGGGACTTTTCTTCTCTAACCTCAAAGGTCAGCGGTCAAATATGATTTATGTTTGTGGAAACTATTAAGTGATTTATGCCCTTGCACAACGATACCCTAGGCAGGTTCCCTGTATAATGCAAAGCAATGCTGATTTACTTCCTGAGAACTACTCCTCCCGTGAGTAAATCTTGTGAGGAAACTTGCGCTCCACAGTGCCCTCCAAAGAGTTAGGTTATTTTTTTTTTTTCAAGAGAAACAGCTTCTTTCTGATATCAAACTTATTGTTCCATAAGGAATTCAAATTTAATTAGAATTATGATAGCATTCTATCTGTGGGAATACATCTCAGTGCATATTTTAAGGTGCATAACAGGGCACACCTGGAGAAAAAGCTTTTTTCCATTTAATTTGATTCAGATGTGCATACCTTTCCCTGCTGGTTTAGATGGAGGGTATAGGGCTCTTTATATTCTTTAAAAAGGGGAACTTTCCCTTCTTTAGAATTTGGATTCTTGGTCCTAACTCACAGTCTCCAAACCGTACCCTTCTCCACACTTAAAGCTGTTCACAACATTTCTATTAAGAAGGTAAATATGACTGGTAGATGCTGTGTTGGGAAATGGCTCCAAGGACTGACTTTTCAGGAGCTACATCTACAGCAATAAATGAAACAATCCCAGAGGAAACATAAAGCCCTGTCCCGTGGGAACCCATTTTCCCACATTAGCATGCTCCTGAAACAGTTTTATCCACCTTGCAGTCCTCCAGGCAGTGCCCAGCCATCTCTCAGGACATCACCAAGGCATGAAATTCTTTCCAGGAGGCTCCATGGCTGAGGCCAATGTCCTTTCGGGGTGAGGAGAGAGTTCGGCTGTCTGGGTGCAAGCTGTGTCTTGCCCCTTGCTCTCCATATTAGACAAGGGGACCAATCCAGTTTACCTGATTTAGGTCGAGGTAGGAGCAGTGACTCCACAGATTGAAGCTGAGACAGAGCTCACACAATTTAAGTTTTAAGTCTATTCAAGTCTATGAGAACACTAACTCAGTGCTCTGATAACACACTGGAGAGGAAGGTGTCTTCAAAGGACAATTCAGAGAACTTCCATTAAATGACTGAGGGTAGACAACATGAGTATTGTGTCACCTCATGAAGGGATGTGAGCTTTGATTGCACTGGAAATCTTGACAAAGCAAGAACTATGGCAATGGCCATTTGTAGTTAATTGAGAGGCATTTCTCTGTCCATGGTCACAAAGTCACTGACAAGGAGATGCATTCTGCTCACTGTCTACACACTCTAGAAGATTTATCAGAGTATGGATCATATCCCAAAGCACAGCACTAACAGGCTCTAAAACATCCTGATGTCTTATTAATAAGTTAATTGAATTCCACTGTAGCTCTCTCAGTATTAGCACATTTATGCTTGTCATTGACTGATAGACAGAGATGAATATGGAGATATTTTAATAGCTTCTTATACAAACAGATTAACATCTATGTGTACATTATCATAAAAGAAGAAAAATTATTTTGGGAGTGCAACTCAAATTAAGAGGAAGTTGATATGGTAACCATTGCAATCAAAGTTTGTTTTTCTTGATGTCAGGGGAAAAATGTGGGTTGACTTCAAGAGGACTGGAATCATAAGCTACAATTTATGGCAGCAATTAGCCTAAAAGTAGACTTACTAGGAGACTGTATCACTGTCTTTGGCTGTTGAACATCTCCAAAAAGAGATGTTCTGACTGCTAGAGAAATGTAATAACCTGATGACAGTAGGCTTTCTCCTTTCTGCTATTTTTGTGGTGAGTTTGTAGCTGCTCATGGTAATTTTAAGCATATAGTTGGATGTCCTCCACTATACAAGCTGTCAGATATTTCTGTGGGATTTCTGCTTGGATGCCATAAAATTATGTCTGAGCCAAATCCAAACTTTGATTGCTCCAGGAATGCAATGTGAAACTCCAGAGTAAAACCAAGATGGCACAACAGACCACTAGAAAACTCCTTCCTTGGTAAGCGATGGACTACAGCCAAGATATGGGCACTCGTGTCATTTGGCACCCAGCCAAAGAATAACCAGTTATATCTCTTGCCTGCAAGAATTGCACCAAGATACCAAAATAGCTTCCCCCAGGCAATTTCCCAGATGACTGCAGAGAACACTAATACCAAGTTACCAATGACTTTATTGTCCAAGTGATTCAAGATACTTGAGAAACCCTTTACCTGCGCAGAGCATGTCTACACAGTGTAATGCAGGAAAAGCTCAAGCTCCTGAGCCAGAAGCAATACAGGCATGAGAGAACAGGTCGCAGAATGATCCACATAGCAGCAGGTGATTTCCTACAGAGGTTTTTTTAAAACTGTACATTACTTCAAGATGACCCCTGTGTCCCTCCTGACTTCCTCATGTAATGGATGCAGGCGTATAACACAAGAAGTAAAGCCTGAGTTTGTAAAACATTTTCAGAGAGACTTTGCCTTCCATGTGCAGAGGTAACAAGTCCCTGGAACTGAGCACTTCACTCACTTTTCCTCCTCATTCTTCTTGTTCCTCTACAAAGCTGATGAACAAACTGTGAGCCCTCCAGTGGCCAAAATAATGTATTTCCAACTCTGTGTATGATTCCAGTCCACCGTTCAGATGCTCAGACAGGCACTTTTCCCTGTGCACTATAGCTAACGCTATGATCAGAGCTAGCAGCCTGATATCCAGAGAATGCTAGAGAAATCTAGGAAGGACACGATTACTCGGAAAACAGATGGAGAGATCAATACTACTGGAGTGTGTAGCAAAGGGTCATCATTGTGTTTTCAAAGGGTATAAGGAGCAGCCTCTGGGACTGTGTTCCAGGATGAGAGAAAGGGACACTCATCATAACGCCAGCAGGACAACAGAAAAGATCCTGGATGAAAGGCTCTGTTTCAGTAAAGCCCTTCCATGTTTTCCCATCAAAGGCATTGATTATCCAGCATCTGAAATGTGCTCAGTAGCTCACAGGATGTGTAATAGGCTTTGACATTGTCCGGAAGCATTACCATTGAAATAGGACATTCACAGAAGAAGGCTAGAGAAGAGTGATGATAAATTAACAAGCAACCAAACATATTCACTCTGTGTGCTTTACAATCCTGTTCCTCTGTGTGGTTCTCGCTTTACAAAACCCCTTCCCCAAACTCACTCCTGACACCTGTTCTCTAAGGGTGGGCAAGAGAAAAAGGGGTACAAGAAACCCTTTTTTCTCAAACTCTGGGTTTCTGTTCCCCGTGAAAAGGCACCATTATTCCAGCGCCAGGCTACAGCAGGGCCTGAGCAATAAAGGTGGGGTTTCACAAGTCAGATGTGACACCTCATTGCTGCAGGGGAGACTTTTCGGTCAGTTTGTGGCTGTGCCACTTGCACAGAAGGTGGCTTTGCAACGAATGACCTACTAACCGCAGCACACAGAGGCAGTCACAGCCTCTGGTGAGGAAGCTGCAGGGTTCATTTACAGCAGCACCTCTGCCATGCACTCAAAATAATTTAGACGTAGGTACATTAGAATAAAAACATAGGGTACTTTTTAACACCGCTTCTCAGGGGTAATGGCTGTAAGGTAAAGACAAGACTGTGGAGGCTACAGGTTGAAAGACTCTCTTTTGATTCAGAGGTATTAACTTCCAATCCTTTTAAGGCTGTAGTTTAATTACAGTTTCCACAGTCTTCACTATTTTTTTTTCCATCAGTGCAATTACGGAGTAATTCAGACTATTCTTCTAAAGCAAAAACCAATTATTTCTGATTTGAAAAATCTGTGGGTTTTTTAAAGTGAGAAATTAAAAATATGATGAATAGGTACTATATCTAAAGGCATAATACCTGGTTTTTTAAGCCTCATGACAAATTGAGCTAGCCATTTAATATAACAGTTCACACTTAGAAATAATTAAAGCTGACAGCATTTCTAGCACTACATTAGAGTATCTATGGACTTACAAACACAACTCTGGGTTGCACCAGGTGAGAACAGTGTCACAGTTACCTCTGCCATTTTTGTGTTAAAGAACATGCCCATTAAAATGTCTCCACAGTCAAGGAAATAAGCTAGAAGTCAGTGTTTGGGGTTCCTTGTCTCCATTAATGATTTTCCCTGTCAGGTAAGAACAGAGCCAGACCCTGAGCCAGGCACTTTGTTATCCTGTCTTTCCTTGAAACAGGCCAAGGATGACACAACTGTGTTCTAATGAGCTCCAAAGATAGGGTCCACCAAGCGCAGCAGAGTAATTGCATTCCTCTGATCGAGGAAAAGAAATATGTAAACATTCAGAAAGATGATTCCCTTACCTCTTCTTTCTATAACCACACTAGAGATGGAACCACGTGTCTTTTGTGGTAACAAATATTTGCTTCCTCCTAAGCCAGAGACCCCTTCCAGCATTTGCACAGCTCAGTTCACATGAGTTGTACACACCAACTGCATCTACACTGCAGACTAAGCCCAGGGCTATCAAGCCCCCCACCTGAGGGACCTGGACCACTACATCAGATTTGTCTACCCAAGGTTCTTCTTGCCAAGCCTGTGCTGGTGTAGATTTGCCCAGAGTCACAAACCAGGGCCAGCCATGCCTGACTCTGTGTGGAAAAGCAGATTGTAGCACAGACCCTGCCTCAGGTGCTCACAGACAAAACAGAAGGCAGGGGAACAAACGGACCCAGATGTTCTCAGCTGCTGTGAAGTGTGCAAAGAAATGAACCTTGGCAAAAGGTTTAGTAAGAGAGTGTCGTACAATGTTCTATTTTTCAGATAGATCCTTACCTTAAAAATCTTGATTGCTTTTCTTATTGTGTTTAACAATTCTTCAATATATCCCGTTAGCAGGTATGATAGAGACCTAAAATACCACTGTAATCCTAACAGTATTTTAAATTTAATTTTTTCCCATTCAGCTACTCAAGCTACTCTGACCAATTTTGATTGAGCTCTCGAGTCGTGTCAGAGAAAGGAGAATATCGGAGCATGGAAATTTCATTTTTTGTGAACAACTTATCAGAATTGTCCCTGCAGATTTTGTTATCTCTGGCATTATATTTTGCATCACAGGAAATGCTTTGCCCAGATCAAAGCATTTCAAGATTTTTCACCCTTTTAGACTACCTCATATTTACAAAGTGTTTACAAACACATAATATAGCATATTATTCATCTAATATAGTAACATAAAAGGATACATAGTTAAACACGGAAGCAAAAAATTAAAACTAAATGTGACTTCTAAACAGAAATACAGCAGAATTTTCTCAAATAGTGAAAGGGAATACTGCAACATTGTGGGAATTTTTTAAAAATTTTTTTTCTGAGCTCTTCTCACTGGAGAAGGTGCATAAAACCTTTTCTTTAAGTTATACTATTACAAGACATGGCCCCAATGACTGCTAATGAAACGTCAGCATCTGAGGATAGACAGAACGGCAGGGCTGTGTTGTTCTTACTAAAGCACAAAAAATATTTATGCTTAAAAACTGTATAATACTAAGGTGTAATATCAAATTTACTAAATTAAATATGGGATTCCTGATTTAACAGTGATAAACACATGTTGCATAACACAATAAAAATATGTTACACTTTTCAAAATGTATAGTAATGGCATTATACAGTACAACCACATACTAATGTGATTCCATTACTGGTCCCTGTAATATGCTCACCATCAGACACTTCCTAATTGCCAGAGAGGAATACATGAGTTGAAGCCAGTTCAAGGCCATTGCTCTCTTCAAAATTGTTTTGCTATTAGCTCAGCTTTTATATTCACTCTCCCTGTGCTGGTCTGGCTAACTTAGAGAGATATAACCACTCTAACGACCACAAAGAGAAATATTTACACCCCCAATTGATCTATTCAGCTGTTGATAGTTGTTTATGTACAGCAAAGGCACCTTCCCCTCCCCTTTTTGTGGTGAGATAAAGCTCACGTTCTTTGTGACAGCTGTGGTCAGTCACACCCTGTGTTATTCCCCCAGTTTCATGGGCACATTTCCTTTACCCATGTCCTCTTAGCCATCTTCCATTTTAGAGGTTTATTGGTTAGTCACAAGTATCAGCATAGATATTTTTAGAAGTACAACCCATTTTTGGGAAGCCTGTGTGCAGTTATGTTCTTTGCACTCTGAAGACAATGATAAGATTTTACACTCATGAGCTGCACTGGTGAACAGCACCAAAAAGGGAAAAGAAAAATATCAAAGGAGGGAAGAGGTTATGGAAGAATCCTTAATGTATTTAATATGGAATTATATTAAATCCAAACAGAATTATTTCATTATTACCAGTTTTTATTGTAGTATTCTCTTGGTAACAGACGAATTTTAATGCAACTGCATATTAGATTTCAGACTAGAAAGAAAATGCAGATTAACTTGAATATATATATTCACCAATAATTGCTACCTAGTGAAGAAAAAGAAAAAAAAAAAAGGATATAATTAAAATAGAATGTAATGAGTTTTATAACTTCAGTGACTTTTGACTGAATATGAAACATTTAATGTCCCTATAGGGACTGAATGAGAAATGACTTTGTGTTACACTATCTCCTAGCCCTTGAAGATTTAAGCCAAATGAAAACTGTCAATCACTTTCCATACAGTGCTCCAAAAGGTCAGCTGTGAGTATTGCATCTTCCTCTTGACCTGTCTTGATTCTCAAAGCCGGGAGCAGTGCTATGTTTATAGCACCTACAGCTTGAACTGCTTCTTAAAATAGCATTTTAGCTGATGGAAGAAAGAGTGCTTGGGACAACTGTCCGGAATGAAGTCCATGAGTGTGCGCTCCTCTTTCTTGCATCTGCCCCACTTCTAATTAGATGTTTTCTGTCTTTCCAGCTGCCTCTTGTAAGCACCCTCAAGTCCTGACATACTTTTGTTTCACTCTACTAACTCCAAGTTTCATTTTTTACAGGTTGTTTAAATGATTTTTTGTATTGCTTTTCCCAGATGAAAGGAGTGTGATATGATAAAAAATATCCAGAAAGACAAAAGGGGATGAATTTCCAACGAGGTTTTTCCTGCTGTTTCTATGCAGTGCCCTTTTCCCAGCTATTAAGCAAGGACACAGGATTCTCACCTTGGCATATTTCACTACAGGCGTGGTGGATGTTACCATCCAGGGGTACCTTGTATTTCATAGCAGATTATCACCAATTTAAAGGGTTACTGGGTATCCTCCGGAGGATATTAGAAGCATCATGCAGCCAGAAGACACGCACCCACGTGGCATTGCAGCTCTGCAGAGTGACAGACAGTCCATGCCCTGCGAGTGTGCAGGGCCTTGATGGATCTGGGAGCACCTTTGATATGTCCCAGCTGGTACATGTAATGGCAGTAGCTGCCCTCATGCTTAATGCTTCAGCAAGAAATCCATAGTATTATTTTATTCTGCATGAGGCCATTTTGACTGATCCTTGTGGTTTTAGATAGAACTGGTCAGATGCAAAGAAAACACTGATATTTGAAAAAAGCCCTAAACAAAACAGCATGAACCAGAAATATTCCTGGGTATACTGACATGGTTTTAAGGGAAAGAAAACAAATTTAAAATTCCAATTATCATCACCTTCCCTCTCCTCTCCTTAATAAATAGAACTTAAGAAAGAAGAAAAAAAAAATTTAAGGATATGTTTAGATGCTTAGTCTCAGAACCCTCTCTGTGTTTTACACAGAGGAAGCAAAGAAGAGATTGAAATTATTAAAAGGAATAGAGAAAAGTAAAACACACAAGGCTCTTTCCACCCAACCTCATCAAACACAGGGAAAAGGGAGACAGGTGTCTATCTACTCTATTAGTTCACATTGCAGCATGACTAAATACAGGAGCACTGCTTGCAAAATGGAATCTAGGCAAATTGCCCAACAGATGGTACAACCTATTAGTGAAGAAACTTTCTAAAGGATGATAAGCTACCGCAGGAAATACAAACGTTCTTGTATTGGAGGGCAGGTACTCTGTAGGGAGGTAGGACTCCCTGAAATATGAGTCCAATTTTAATTCTCAAATGCACCTCAAATTATAAGAAATGCCAAGCTCTGTGCTTCAGAAGCACAGAGGGCTCTCCAAGGTTTGGTGCCTAGGGTTTTAGGCATATTTGAGGTGAAATAGATGTAAGACAACATACCTCTGATCTAAGTGATTATGGAAAAGACTGGTAAGGATTTTTTGTTCTTGCGTTTTTGCTGTTTTCCTCAGAAGGGACAAAAAGAGACAAATATGCTTTTCTTTCTTGTGAAAAGAAGACAATAGACATTTAAGTTCTGGATAGGTTTCTCAGTTGTAAACCCTGTTAGCCAGAGAAATTCCATGGAGATTAATAAATCTGTGTTGGTTTCTGCCAGCTGAAACCCTTTTCCACTCAGAAATGAATTTAAAAAAAAAAAAAAAAGAAAGAAAAATTTTGCTTATTCAGTATTGTTTTTATTCCCATAAAAGTGTCTGGCTTATACTTACAACAGATATCAGAATGTCGGCCTCTAATTAGCTTCATTCATTTTATACAGTAACTGTAGGTACAAAAAAAAATCTTAGCGGGAGTCTCCTCCCTTCTTTCTCTTCTCTAACCATTGTGTATAAGGCATAGCTGAGATTTTGAATTCATTAGGCCCAAAAAAAGCATCTCTTCTTTGTGAAAATTAATATTTTCACTTTAAAATGAGTGAAAGGATCTGCCAGCCCTGAGTACACTAGTACTGTAACCGGCCAAACCTAACAATGCACAAACAAAAGTACCAAATACAGGAAATACAGCTCCAGTCACAATGTAATATTATAATATAAGTAATAGCAGTCTGGCACAAATTCTTTTATTGCTGTTGGCAAAGAGCTCTTTAAGTATGTGTGCTTGTTCATCCAAATGAAAAACAAAAATGCAGTGCATGAGAAATCATAGTTGTTTCATCTTTTTTCTCTGGTTATATACTCAGAGATCTAAAGATTGCTCACTTATTGATTTAAACAGTCTATTCTCAAACCTTTTCCTCAGGAATGCAGTCATTAGTCACCTGACTATTCTCACTGAAGCAAAATTCTGTTCCGAGAAGCATCCAAGTAGGTTAAAGCAGAAATAAGTTTTAAAAGTCTCTGTATCCCAGTTTTCTTCCACTGACTTCAGTGTTGCCTCTTACGAGCTTGACCTATGATTTGTACGTGTTTAATTTAAAGCGTGATCTATGTATATAAAAACCATGCATATATATAAAAATCTGATTTTATATGTGTTTATGTAATATGTGTGTAATGAATGTCTGCCAGCAACTTGTATTAACCATCACAAATGGCTCTGGTTCTCCTGTCGCTCACTGAAGTTTACAGCAGTTGTTCCATCAGGCCTGATGCTCATCTAAAGTACCTCATCTGAGAGCTATTAAGCATCTCCAGATGAAACTCTACCCCTTTGCTTTCAGTGAGCATGAGCATCAGCAGAGGTGAGGACAGGGAGGACAAAATCCCCAAATTGTTACACATGGGCTGAACTAAAAGTTCCTCCAGTTCCTTTGCCATCTTAGGCAATAGTGGTATTTAGTTTCTTGTCTGAAATGCACCTGGATTTCTCTCAGGAAAATATGTATTTTGTCCTGCGGGTAAAGTCCAGCAGCAATTTATATACGCATATATATCCTGCTTTAACCATCAGGGCATCAGAAAGAGGCTGAGAAACATAACAATTTACACTGGATTTTTGCTACCATTTAACTGACAATAACTCCTTTTAAAATATCATAGTGGTATGTTGTTTAGCTCAGTAAATACCACATTCTTAATCCAAAAGCCGTAGAAACCTATGAAGAAACTTCCACAGAACTCCACTAAGTTGTGGGTATGTCATTCTATCCAACTAAAAAGAAACAAGTTTGAAATCATGCTCAGATATGATTTGCTGTAAAAAATGGAGTCCCTAGCCTTTCAGTACATAGATTTAAGGATACAGTTATCACCTCATTAGACTGAGTTGATAGCTTGAAGTTAGCGTTAGAAAAACTAAACCAAGCCTTTTTTAACCCTACAATAAAGTTGTTCATTCTGGCAGCATTTAACTTGTGAGAAAGTATGTTGTGCCATGCTGTCTCCATCCCAGGGACTGCACCACCTTTCCCTACCTGCTCTCATATTTAGATTTCCAGTTTCCAAGGCCCAGCTACAGATGGAACAGAAGGAGGATGCATACCAGGTCTCACCTCAACAAAAGGTGGGGATTCCTTAGCCACATGTTGCTGAACCACATTTAGGCATAACTTTTTTAAGTTAAACATTTGTTTTAAGAGCAAGATTAGTAAATCAAATAAGATTTGTTGTCTTTAGTCACATTCAATGATGCTTTTGGTGCAGTTAAACCTTTCTAGGAACTATGTCCCATGCAGGATGCACCTCCCGATGTGGGCGTTCATTGCAGCTCATCTGCGGGATGTCAGGGTTAAGAATCATCCCTGCCCTTAACTGATTACAGTACAAGACCATCACTGAAGAGTTCACAACAAATTCAGACAGTAAAGAAGTCTGGCCTTAATGCTCACTTGAGCAAAGCACAAATTCTGCTTCCATTCCTTCCTTCTTTTCTCAGCCTCTCAGCATTGGTCTCTGAGATTTACCAGACAGATGCCACAGATCCTCTCTTCCCATTCTGCAAGTCTCAAAAAGGAATTTACACATGCCATGCTGACTAGATGCTAGAGAGAATGGCAAATAAAATACCATAAATAAAGAATAAATTCAATAAAAAACACACCCAAAAAACCCCCTCCAAAACAACAACAACAACAAAAAAAATCAAGAACTAAGTCTGTGGGATTAAGAAAGAGACTGGATCACTGCTTGTGAAAGCAGTTTGAGAGACATCCAAAGGGAAGTTAATTCAGGATTGTGGCTGATGTTTCATGTCAGTTCTGACAGTAACAATTGTTCCTGTACGTGTTGACAGCTGAAGATGAGTGGCTAAAAAGGAGACATTTTCTAGTCTCAGTTCAGAAAGCACTGTTACTTAAGTAATTTGAAACAAGTGACTAGGAATTAATTAAATAATTTCAAATGTCAGCTATATCAAGTTTTCAGCACATTTATTCCTTTTTTTTTTAATTCCTATACCATCTATTCAAAGATGATCTTTGCAAAACGTTTGACCAGGTCATAATCAACTTTTGCTTGATTTAACAAATTGATGAGCGAACGTTACAGAACAGGAGTTATACAAACTCATGAACTTGTTCGAAGGAGTATTTTTTTAATCGACTTGGACAAAGCACAGAAATTTATAAGTCAATCTGCAGCAACTTGCTCTCACAGACTTCTACATGAGCAAGTTGGTAAACACCTTTATTATGATTTCTGATTTGTTTTACACTAGTCTTCAAGCACATGAAAGACTAATCCAGACGCTCAAAGGAAGATGCAATATCTGTTCCCAAATCTTAATCAGATCCATTCATTTTTCTGTGTTCTTCAAGTTTTTGGTGATTTTTTTGACAAATATCCTCCCACTTCTGTGGCCAAAGTACATTAATCATGTGTAGAAAATGGACATCAGCCTTGAGACATAAAACCACGGTTCTGCCTTTTATGGTCCTTAAAGACACATGGCAGCTTCTTTAAGATATGACATAACCCCAAGGCCTCTGTGCTTGCTGTCAGTAAAGAACAGCTTGGTGATGAAGGAACAACTGTGGCTGATAACTCATTAATTTTGAGCTGAATAATTGCATTCTGTTTCCATAAAATATACTGCCCTTCTATTTATATTCCCCTTCATATATTGTTCTCTTCTGTGACGATGCTACCAAATATCATAGGAAGAGGTTGCCCAATTGCACCATCATTAGCAGCGTTAGACTTTCTGGGCTCAGTTTTGAAGAGGTTATTTGGAGTAGAGGTGGGGGAAAAAGGTATTTTTCAGCACAATTCATCACAAGGATAAGCAAGCAGAGGAAGTTTAAACAGTGCTGACACTGCATAGTCTTCTAAGTTCAGCCCCAAAAATAAGTGTATTGCCTCTGAGGACTTACTACTTCTTAACAAGTTTCTCTTACATCAAGAAAATGGTGATTAAGTCTGTGACCATGCTTTACTTCATGAATTTTTGGTTCATTGTATATGGCCTAGCTCAATGCATTGCATAGCATGATTCAAATACTTGTGTGCCATGACTGTGTCTAAATTTATATAGTTGTCACACTGTAACTCACCTCTGGCCAATTTTTTTTCAGAAACATGGGAGTGAGATGATGGCAACGATAAGTCTGACTTAACTTAGACTTGTCTTAACTGAGACGGTTAAGACAAGTCTGAGTTTTTGCCTTACAAAGGAGAGAAAGTGGATGGAGCACGTACTCTTCCCTAGGGAGCAGCAAGTTCTCTGTGCTCTGATGGCAAAGGTATTTCCCAGGCACTCAGAGGTAGTGGTTTCTTCCATCTCTCACTCCCAGGGACTATGTTAGGGAATTTACACCCACTTAATCACCTCTGTTTGCCAAAATATCTCTGAGACTACTGGGAGTAGAGCAAAACGTTTTGGGATGCTTCATCCTCTGTTTTCAGCAGGTGACCTGCATCTCATCCTCTACACTGTTTAAGAGCCAGGCAATGTGGGGTCTTCCAGGGTTTGGGTGCAGCATGGTTCTTGGCAACAAAGAATCATTGAAAGTGTAGCACAGGTGAAGTCACCCTGATGTGGGTTAAAAGAAGCAACCCAAAAGATCGGTGAGTACCACTGCAGAGAGGAGCCAGGCAACTCTAAGGAAGGAGATCTGTGGGTGATCCTCTCCAATGTTTCCCAGAGTTTTAAAAATATTTTCTGCTATTAAAGTGAAATAATCCAAATACAGAGCACAAATAGCTCCTATTTCACTGGAGACATTTCCAAGAAGTTTATTTGTAGTTGAACTTGTTATGACAGGTATCTATTTTCTGCTTCTACTTAGAGGAGTAAGAGATGAATGAATTTTTGTAATTTTAGAAACGAATAAACTTGTCAAATACAGGAAATATTTGTTAAATTCTGTCAAAAATATTTGTTCTCATAGCTGCATTGTTGCATAGCCATTGTCTCACTCCCATGAGGTGGAGAGTTCAAGCAGCTCTAGAAGTTATTAGTAAAGTTTGTAACTCGTGTGTGATGGGAGAGATATACACATGTACAAACAGAAGACTGGTTTTGTACTGAAGGATTGTTGGAACAAAGGTGTCAAGATAAATAATGTGTCCACACAGACGTGTGCTGGCACAGATCTATATACAAACTCAAATACTCTCAAGCTGCTTCCACTAGGCCAATCCAGCCCTTCATACGCCAAATTGCAGATAGGTTTGGGGTGTTTCAGCCTGGAGGGATTCCAGAGGAGAGGGGTTTATGAAGAAAACTACAGTAAAAATATAAGGATTATTTAACAGTGCAAAGAGTTTGAAGCAGCTTCTTAACCCTAATTTTGGACCTGTTAGCAAGTTATGTTTTTAATGCAGAGGTGAGACATAAAATATGATTGCTACAAAACATATGAATTTTAAATAAACTGGAAAATTAACAGCTCATCTAATGTATAGCAATACTAAAAGAAATGGTTGCTCGTCTTTGGGAGTGTATCAATGACAAATCTTATTGCCTTGTACAGACAATGCTACTCAATATTAAGAGTCTGTCCTCTCTGCCTGGTGTTTTATGGTTGGAGAATAGCCCTGCAGGGAATTACAATGAAGAATTGCTTGGCCTGGGCACACAGAAAGGTGTTTCCTTAAAAACTCTGAAAAGTAGGGGCAGATAAACTGCCTCTGTTATCATTGCACCCACTATTCAGTGTGAATTACTGGCTCCCCTATAACCTGGGTATCTAAAGGTCTACAGGAGCATTAACTAACTACTATAACAGAGAAAGTGGGTTGAGCCTTGTAGGAAACAAAAGCAAATTTATAAAATTACATTTAATCAGTATCAGCTATTCTTCAGTGCATAAATGAATAAATGCTCCTGGGTTAGATCTAGTCAGGAAATCACATCATCATGTTATTCACAGGACTTTGAAAACATGAATAACTATCATCAGTGATCCTAATTATTCCTACAGGAGCTAAAGTTCAGTTACTAAGTAGAAAAGGTTGATAAGAGAAGTATTATTTTCTGGCAGAACACAATTTAGCATCCAGCAGATATTGGGCAACTGCTTACGCTCCACTGGAATACTTTGGTATGAATTAAATTTATTTCTTAAGATTAATAATGGAATCTTTAATTCCTATGATGGGTTTAATTCTGAAATTTACCAAAGTGTTTTACATATTATTCTACTGGGTTTAGAAATAAGAGATCTGGTTCAATGACCTCAGACCTTTTTTTTGCTGTGGTCACCAGATAAGTCCTTATCTTAAGGACTTAATAAATAAACCTGTGGCATATCTGTGTCTCTGCAAACTCCTCAGAAAGTCTCTTACAGCAACATTATCCATTAGCAGAGGACAAGGAATTTTAAACATTTTCTTGCATTGAAGTTATAAGTAGTATATATTTAAAGCTGTAATATACCTTTGTCTTTATATGGAATTAACCAAAGGAATTTTCCAGCCACAAAGAGTTTTGGGTGTCAAACTACCATTGTCCTTATGAGGAAACACCACATCTTCTTAATACCATGTCTTGGATTCAGCTTTCTATTAACTTGGTTTCTGGAATCAGTTCTTATCTCAGTTAAGTAAGCAAATATCATTTATTCCTTGGCTATTTCTCATAAGAAGATTAGGTGGTTGAGGCACTGAAATCCATAGCTGTTCTGCAATGATAGTTTTGAAATCAAGACTGAGGTGATTTCATTATTGAAAGTTTTGTGCTGTGAAAATTAAGATGACTGTTGAACATTGAAAACAGAAATTATTATTGTAATACCTTACATTGATTTTTTTAAAGTTTTTTATGTATATAGATGCTCCTTCTAAAATCTTCTACATATCCAATATCATGGGACAGAACCCAAAAAGCATGTAGAAACCTCAGGCAAAATTCAGACACATTCAGGAAGAAATGAAAGAAAGCTCCAACTATACTGCTGAAGCACCTCAGAAGTGAAAACTTTTCTGCAGGCTCATGAAATCAAATCCTTAGGTGCCCCTCAAAGTTTGCTCTGTTTCATGAACTGACCACCAAGGCACTTCAGGCCAGCTGGAACACAAAAAACCAGAAATCTTTGGTTCAAAGTCCATTTGTCAGGTAAAGGTATTGGTCATGATCAGAGCATATCCGATCTCCTGGGCTGTTTTCAAGTTGAAAATGATGGTGAAACCACTGGTTTCAGAATGAAAACAGTAGATTCTAAGACCTGTCAGCATGAAACAGTTTAGAAATACCAACCTGATCATCAAGGAGAAAACCCCAGTCATGGTGGTGTGGGGATTCTGAGTAAATATCTTTGTCTTGTTGGGGTCTTTCCTGCAGGCAGCAATGGAAGATTTGGGGATCCACCAAGCTAGACACAAGAGATACCTGATCTCTAATCTAGTTGTTGAGTTGCTCAGCTGAGAAAGAGGTCCTCCTGCTCCTTTGTCTCACTTTGCTTTACATCAATACTGTAATCAGCATGTGACAGTTGGAAAATTGGAAATCAAAGTCTTCTAAGGGAAAGCAGCTGGATTATGCAAACTATGAGAAGGATACACAAGGGTACGGATAGGTTTTTCGTAAGTATGGCTCCTGTCTTCCCACATGGACATTTACCTGCTCTTGTTTTTAAAGAATTAACATTCCTTTTTAAATCTAGGATCTCTTTTCAGTCAGTTGTGTGTTTCTCTCACAGGGTCTTCCAGTTAAAACAGTCAGCTGGAGTACTGCTGACTTTAGGTTTTGTCACAGCTGCCAAGACAAGTACTCTGAAGCACTAATTCTGTTCAGTTCAGCTCAACAGAATGTTTTCGTATCATTCCTAGGTACCCATCATATTAAAACAGAATATTTTCATTAAAATGGATATATGAGTCATTAAAAAATAACATATCTCTAATTCTCTTTCTTCCATGGCTAGTATCAAGGAAACAGTCATCCTGCACTACACTTAAATATCACAAAATTCACTTGTATATCAGAAAAACATATGGTATTCATGGTCACATATGCATGCATACAAATCTCAAGGAAAATGTTCCTTCTGAAGAGCATAAATGTTGATGATTCCTCCAAGAGGATGTATGACCTGGATCCTTTCAGGCCAACTTTTTATTCCCTCACTGTGAGAAGAGATAACCTGCAGTTTGAAGAAATTTTTACATAAATCAGGAAAGAAAGAAGCAGATCCCAACTAGAATTTGTGGTAAATTCACTGAGATTGCCTAACACCAGTCCCTGAGTAACCTTACTCTCATCTAGTTTTAATTTTCATCTCTGTTCTGATAGCCCTGTAGGCACTCTCCATTTTAGATTAAATCTTTCCTTCTCATGCCTCTTTCATGTGTTACAGCATCATCCCACATTTAACACAGAGAAAAAGTTTGTAGTCTTCTCCTATAGTTCTTTATTTTAGCTCCTAGCTTTTATCTACATTAGTAAAACAGCAAATTCAGCTCTCTGCACAAATCCAAACAACCACATTTCTTACCTTTCTCTAACATGGTTTGTGGCTCCTTTCCTTCCCGATAATGCAATTGTTTTTCCAAGCTGTGAGCTGTACCATCTCCCTCAGCAACCATTACAATGTGTACTTGGTCCTCTAAAGAATAAAACTTATTCTCCATCTCTGCCCATAATTCCTTGTTGCAGGCAATTCCCTTGCTACACAGTATAGCACACAGTCTTTAATGTGGCACAGGCCAGAGCCTTACATAAATAAAATGAAATAAATCTTTCCTATTAAATGTCCAGTCAGGAAAAATTATTTGAGTACATTGGCCATTAAAATAAGGAGAAGCTTTAGTATGGTTTAGAGATTTTTTTCTAACAGATGTGATGTTACCCCTCATTTCAAAAACTTTAGATGTTATATGAGGATCTATTGTTCATTTTTTTTGGAAAGAAGAGGAAGTGCATTAGATATTGGAGAAAGTTTAAAGCGAGATGAAAACTCTGGTTTCAGAAAGATCTTGTAATCCAATTTACTGTAACCTTGTACAGCGACTGCAGAAGAGCTATTGACAGACTCGGTTCAGTGTTCTGAATCTCCCAAGGTTGGCACATAAAAACCAAGGCACTCTGGAGGAGAGTGTTGGTGGATATTAATCAGTGTCATGCCTTGGGCCAGTGGCAAATGTGGCCGTGTCTCCGCAGCATTACCCCTGAAGATGTGGTCTTTGGGTCTGTAACTGTCCTGAACTGGCAGACAAAGCAAATACTATGAGGACTGAGTTGTGGGATAGGTTTAGGATTCTCTGTAGAGAATGGGAATTTTTTCTGCTTTTTGCAAGTTGAGAAACATTACTGCATGTTTTCTAACTTTTTTTCCATCTGTCACCATACTGTAAGCAGTTTTCCAGGGACTGGTTCTGATTCTATGCAGCCCTGTGAACCCAAAATCATTTAATAGATATTTGAGCCGAGGATGGAGTGTCTATGCAAGTGTGTGCCAAAATGCCACTTTCTACACTGAACAGCACCAATATTCCTGCATAACAATTCCGTACTTCTGATGGCTTTGACAGCTCAGACGAGCCCCTGATGAGATAGTTTCTACTTATTCTGGAAAGCAGGCTAGCCCAGGAGACCCTGTGAGAGCCAATATGCAAGCAACTGCTTGGACCACTGCTGGCATGGACAGTACTAAATTGCCATGCCAGATGACAGTCTGCATCTGCTTTCCCTGTGAAACATCAGCTCTGATTGAGATAGGAACTCATCAAGAGGTAAAGTTTCTACCCACAACATGCCTTTTGATGTTCCCATGGAGGCAGAAGTTCAGAACTGCTAATGAATCTGAATTCACACAAGCTCACTTCTGAGGAGCTGAGGGAATTAGCAGTGAAGGACACCATCCTCCCCAAGCATGTCCTGTCTCCCGTCACAGCTCTTATTTAGTACTGGATGACTAGCACACACAAAGTCATATTTAGGAGATGAAAGCCATAATTGTCTTCAAAAGGGAGTTTCCTATAAGTCAATATGGACCCTTGATCCCCAAGCAGCTGCGCCTGCTGGATCCCAGTGTCTTTACTGGAAAATCTGGATGACAAATCTGATGAAGATCAAGAGTGGTGGTTCAAGGGAAAAGGAATGCAAATAAAGACAGTCTGGGACACTGTAGCTAGAAGAAAGAAAATAGCTTGCTGGTCATGAGGACTGCAGCTGGAAGCCAAAGAGAGAACACGTCTTTATAACAGCATTCGGAATAATGATTAACACAATCTGCAACAAAATCTCCTTCATTGCTCCAGTCAGAGGTTGGAATTTGTGTATACATGCTGAACATACATGGAAACAGGCAGGAAAAATAAACATAAATTAATAACTACATGATGCAATATACATGACAAACTACTAGGAGGCTCATTAATAATGGAACATGTGCAAAAATAAACTATAGCAGAATCCAAATAAAATGAACTTGGAGTGGTCTTGCAATGTAATATTAACTGATGCGATCAAACAAACATGTGACAAAGTAATAGTAAACACATGCATTCAACTACTGTGGAATTCAGGACTGGCCTCTCAGGCTAAGAAATCACAATTTTACATAATTACCTTTTTAGGAGAAGCTAATGCCAAGTTACTGCTAAAATGTTTTCTTAAGTAAGTATCTAAATACTGCCCTGGAATAACTAGTGTTTGCAAATCACTATGAAAAAAATAACTTATTTTCCTTTGTCGATGATGCAGATCAACAATTTTTTCTTGTTAACTTTAAAAACATTTTTCACTGTCAGAAAAATGAGACCTCTAGATGTAAGTGCCTCTAAAATGTACATGGTGCATATGTATGAACTGTAAGATTGAAAAGAACAAGAGAAAACACATAACCTAGACCTTAAAAGATAACTTTTACTATTTTTACAACAAATGAGCAAACTTACTGGAATCTGCCCAAATATACTATCTTTTGAAAATTCATACAGACACATACTGGAACGCCTGCATAATAAATCCATGGCTCAGCCTGCGTCACACAGGATTCACCTTCCCCCAACTGCCTCCAGAAGATGCAGCTCCACACTGGGCACACATGCACCTCCTGCAATTCTCACCTCTCACATCTCCTAACCATCAAAGGCCACCAAACAGAAATATTTACATTTTTCAAGGCCTTATGCACTGTGGTTGATATTTGGAAAGTCCTCACAATCCCAAGACATCAGTGCTCCTGTCGCAGAGCTGCTCCTCTTCTATGTCAACCCAAATCTCCCACTCAGTTTGTGCTATGGGAGGTGACACACTTATCAGCAAAGACTGCTGTCATCTCACATCCTCCATCGCAACTCACTGCAGCAAGGCCTGTTGTGGGGTCAAATATGGGGCACGCACTTTCCTTTTTGTGCTGCTGCTGTCTTTTATCCGAATCTGGAGAAATCGTAACATTAATCTCAAAAAAATAAAATACTGTATTTCTCTGCACTCCTCTACTCATGACATTCAGTGTTTACATGCTCCCTGCTGAGCTCCCAGGTATGGATACACACCTCAGCCACATCTCTCTTCCATGTCATCATGAAATGAGCTGCATGCTGATACCCTCATCCCCTCAACCACATGCCTACTGGTGTGTCAACAAAACCTCCTGTTATTTCAGGAATTTATAGCCTGTCAACAAAGTTTTTAGGGTTAAAAGTTCAAAGATCTGGGACAGAAGATGGCAGCTGAGAGCACCATGGATTTCTATGCACAAATGTGATGGATACAGTTCAACAAAAACAACAGTGCATGATACTGCTCACACAGAATTCACTGTAAAATGATCAACCATTTCACTGTGATAAAGTTCATCTCCAGGTATAAATTAATATCTTTGTAAGTGTTTGAAAGTCTTTTTTTAATTTCGTTGCAAACATCTGCACAGGAAACATAAGCTTTATCTGGCTTACAATTCAAGGGACATGCTCTTGCTAAGCAATGCACTCAAGCTGAATTTAAGAATATTATATTTTATTAAATCAAGAATATTTAGGTAGGCTATAAAGTTTACAGATAGGCTTCTAATCCAGACACCATTTTTTTTTAAATTGTTTTTTTACTTTTAGTCACATCTTTTAGGAACTCTTCTTAGTTTGAACACGTCTCGCATATAAACATGAGTATTATATACAAGCACAAGGAAAGACTGACAGATGGAGAAAGTTTATTCTGTAGCTGAATTACTTGATTGGCTGCCACAGGGACATGGAGACAGGTATGGTCTGTTGGATCCATATTGCCTTGTAAACTAAGCACATGCTGACTACTAAGTAGTACAAGAAATTAGAGTCAGTATGGCCCAGAATAAGATAATTAGATGCATTTTAAGGCCAGGGCAGTTTTGACCAAAACTGACCAAATTTTAGCAATTTACTGGCCATTTAATGTGTGCGTTAAATTGTGCTCTCAGTTCTGCTTTTGGAAATTGTTACTATTCCTTAAAAAAAAAAAAAAAAAACAAGAAAACAAGAAGGCAAAAATTTGTATTATATAAACTATTGAAATAACTCCTAAGAGCCAGTTAATGTAAAAATCCATTATCTAAACAAACTCACCAAATAGAAGTGGAGCATTTTGGCAAGAAACATCTGTAAAGTTATCAATTTTCCTTTTCTCTCAAATAAACTAGGATATACCTAATAAAATTGCTGATACCTTTTCAGCGTAAGATTAAACAAAAATAGTATACCTGAATCCTGCGGAGAAGAAACTGGCATAAAATCACAGATGTAAAATCCAGCAAGGAGGTGTTGAATTTCATCTATAACAGTAATAAAATACAATATACATTACTCAGAGGCTTATCAATCATTCACATAAGAAAATAAATAAAATGAGCACTGATTTATGTGGGCAAGAGCTGCAAAGAGTGACACTGCCTTCCTACAGTCAAATGTCAGACCAGCACACCCAATATTCACAAGCTCTCTGCCCTGTCAACTAGATAAAGCCATGTGGTCACCTGTGCATCAGCTCACACACTAGTCTGATGACCAGAACTTGCTGAATGAGCATCCTATAAAATGAGTACTGACAATTTCATGGTCTGGCCCTGTGTGAGTCAGTATCACAGAATCATAGAACCATTTGGGTTGGAAGGGACCTACTTCCAACCTCCTGCCATGGTCACGGACACCTTCTACAAGACCAGGTTGCTCAAAGGCCTATCCAACAGGGCCTTGAACATTTCCAGGGACGGGGCACCTGCAGCTTCTGGACAACTTGTGCTCCACCACCCTCTCAGTAAAGAATTTCTTCCCAATAACTAAACTAAACCTGCCCTCTTTCAGTTTAAAGCCATTACCCCTTGTCCTATCACTATGTACCCTTGTAAAAAGTCCCTTTCTGGATTTCTTGTAGGCCCCTTTACGTACTGGAAGGCTGATAGAAGTTCTCCCTAGAGCCTTCTGTTCTCCAGGCTGACCAGCCCCAGCTCTCTCAGCCTGTCTTTACTAGGAGACATCCTCCAGCCTCCTGGTCATCTTCATGGCCTCCTCTGGGCCTGCTCCAGCAGGTCCACATCTTTCTTGTGCTGAGGCCTGCAGAGCTGGATGTAGCACTCCAGCTGGGTCTCACCAGAGAAGAGCAGAGGGACAGAATCCGCTCCCTCACACTGCTGACCACGCTGCTTTGGATGCAGCCCGGGACATGGTTGGCTTTCTGGGCTGAGTGCACATTGCTGGGACATGTTGAGCTTCTCATTGATTTTCTCTGGAAACATATAAAGACTCTGTCCTCTGCTAAGTGTGAGTATTCACAGCTCACTTTGGAAGGCATCCCTTCCCTCCAGTGTGTCCACCACACCACACAGCTTGGTGTCATTGCCAAACTTGCTGAGGATATATTCCATCCCACTGTCCAGGTCATCAACAAAGATGTCAAACAATATGTCTTTGGAGAGAAGAAATTACCAATGCAGATAAATGCAAAACTCTCAGTGTCTGATCATATGAAGTGATAAATACACCCACAATTCCTGCAATGCCTATAGGACTGTGAAGATTGTAGTATTTACTCAGGCAAAACACAGAATTTAATGAACAGAACTTATCAGCATGAAAGTCTTACATATATAACATTTTGTTGCCAGAAGAGTGTTTGACATGAATGCTTATAAACAAAATACTCAAGAAAAAAAGCAGTTTTTTTTCTTTTGCTTCGGAATTGCCTGTCTTCGTTCCTTCTCTCTTTGTAATAGGTCTTGTGAGATTGCCCTTCTGCAAGTGAATCCACACAAATTCCTGGCAATTTTTTATACAGGAGAGCTACCGTAATTTCATGCCTCTACAAACACACAGTAAAAGCAATCAAGGGAAAAAGAAATTAAAAACTAATTCTGCTATTTATTCTCCTCATTTATTTTATCAGTCAACCCACTGTCACACTGAATAATAATCAACAAGACTTGATACACACACTTAGCACAGGGCAGACATCTTTGCAGCTTTCCAAAGAAAACTGCAAGCCCCAGGCAAATACTGATACTCAAGGAAAGATTGGATTAATCACAGCAAACGTGACGCCAGTGCTAACATTTCTGTTCACTCAGCTATCTGGGCAGGCTAACCATGATGCAAGTTTCCCTAACTAATCATATCAATACAGGAGAAAAAAAAGGCTTAAGAGCAGTTTACTACCACTGAAAACTCCTGGTATATGGAAGGTAAAGTAGACAGAGTATCTACGAAGAGGTATAAAATTACAACAGAAGTATTGTGACAGACTACGGATAATTATTGCTTATAATGTCTGGCTGCAATTATTCAATTCTGTACCATTTCACATTCAGTAGTTTAGTGCTGGAATTGGGAGGCTAAGATGACTGTTTGGAGGAATTCCATATCAGTCTCAGTCACTTTGTGGGGTTGGTTCAGAATGCCTCAGACAAAACACAAGATCAAAGTAAGACCATTATTTAGTTTTCATTTGAGATCCACTCTCGCTGGGGAAAACTGCCCAAGCAATTTTAGCCTTAGAGAATCTTAAAAGCCTGAGGGGTTTGTGTTGTGCTTTTTGTTTGCTTGTTTTGATTTGTTTGTTTGTATGATTATTTGTTTTGTCTTTTTATTAAATCAGTTATGAAAATTATGACTCCAGCAAGGTTAGATATGACTGTACAGAAATTTGTGTGTTGAATGGTGCCTGGATGCACATCTAGGCGTCAGCTGTAATTTGTGTGAAGCAAATCCCTAAGAAGGACAATGGCACTCCTGCATCTCCTGAAGGAGCAGCATACAGTCAGCTCCAGAAGGATCATTTTGTTCAGTGTAACAGTAGAATAACTTCAAGTGGACAAAGCAGAGTGGAATGAAATGTCCCTAGCCCTAGAATTACAAAGGTCTATTAAGGCATCTCTTGCTATTTCTGTAAGTGCCCATAATGTTCTCTGACTCCTTAGAAAATGAAAATCACACAACTAGAAGCTCTTTGAAATATCTCTATATGTTCGTTTGCCTTTGCATCATTGTCTAACCATGTTCACACACCTGGCCCTTAGAAATTTTGCTCCTACAGAGGGAAATTTTCTGTACCCATTTTTGTATCATTTTCTGTGCAAAGTTCTGAGACACCATTTAGGATATTGACTTAGGCCAGAGACTCTCTGAAGCCAATTTGCTCTCCTTTACAGTGAAAAGGAACAGGTTATCATTTACTGTGCCTGTGAGTGCAGTATCTCCTTGAACCGTTCTACTAAAGCACACCTGTCTGTGCCATTTAGAAGCTTGGTTTTCAGCTGCCAAGGCTCACTGACAATGAAACACCAAGAAGAAACACACTGATCCAGTGAAGCTCCAGACATCAGAGAGCTACTTCCTGACAGCTTGGCCACCACCTCCTAGCATCCCTCTTGAAAAGCTGACAAGAAAGAACGACCACCAAGACCAGTAGCCCTTCATTTGTCAGCATTTCTGAGCATGGCGTTGAGACCCGAGGGTTTCTGCATTTCAGAGCGTGCCCCATGTACCCCAACGCAAGTATCCCATTCTTACAGCAAATTTCATCACAGTATATAACATTTCCAGCGTGTTCAATTGTTAACATTACCTCTGTCCTACTCCAGAAGGATCCAAGGAAGAACTAAGGTAGATCTACCTACCTCTCCACAAGTGCTACGCATTTCAGTGTACACAAAGCATATTTAGGAACTTGGTGGAGCCAGTGCACTCAAATACAGAAAATCCAAAAATAGCTATATTTTGCCACTGCTTGTCCTTTCCCTTTCCTCCTGGGAATCAGGTTCTGAACTCTCAAATTTTTTATTCCTTTTCCCTTGGTTCCAGAAATCTCTTTCCCACATGCCTCCCCAGGCTTCTTCTCCTCCAAAACAACCCAGTCACACAGACTGTCTACGACCCTCATGAGATGCAACATACAACACCTGACTTTGGAGTACTAGAGAAAAGGCCACAGAATGCTCTGGAAGACATAGCTGTCTAACAACTCTGAGAAGCTGGTAGCACTCATTCAAAAGCATCAGAGCGCCCTGGTTTTATTGCTGCTTCTTTCAAAGCATTCATTGCTTTTGTAACCTCACTAGATGCCTATCTTACATGAGTCATGTAAATACATTTTCCAAATATAGCGCCAAATATCCTTACACAAAATATCCACTGCAGACAAAGTCTCTATGCAGGTTTTGTAACAGACAAATATTATTACCACAATTAATGATGTCCTTAAATACACATTAAACATTTCACAGAACAACGGACTGGTCTTTAAAGGAAATTTGCCTTTTCCCCTGGATATAGTTTTCTCCTAGCAGAGGAAAAGAATTATGCCGTCCAAAAGGAGCGTTATAAATTTTACTACTGGGCTAAATACAATGTGTGCGTAAATCTGGCAACAGTGAAGTGTTGTTAAATAGATAAATGTTTAGGGTTTTAGCCCTGCCATATATCAAAAGGACCTTCCCCTACACTCTTCATCCTGACTGCTGTGAGCATTTTTAATGTTGGAAGAAAACTCATTTTATTGTTTGAAAAATACCTGTAGAAAACTTGGCTCTCACAGCTAAAAAAATACTTACCTTCATAGTTTAATGTAAGTCAGCAGCAGCTCGCTAGGTTTCCCAGACTTAGAGAGGTTCATGGCCATGTCTGAGTCTCTTCCAAAGCACTCATTTGGTTCTCCAACACAAAAATGTAAAACAAAAAGCCTTGAGCTCTCTCTGTACTGCTGTTAGGGAAATCTGCTTCCCGCTCTCATCCTTCAGTTTCTGCCCCACAAAACTTTCTGCTCCATGAACCTCCCCAATTATTGCAGATTTTTCCTGCTGATACAGTCAGCCCTTGAATCCCTTGCCTACAAGGACATATCCTGTTAGCTAATGGTCAGTGTCTGTGGATTTCCCAGATTTGGCACTCCAGGTCCAGAGGTGAAATGAAGCCCTACCCCATGAGCTCATGGTCTCTCTACAAAGCATCATGATGCACATTCATGTCAACTGCCGTGAGTTACAGCCTAGAGCCCAGCTCAGAGACTTTCTTCTTATCACTTTCCAATGATGAAGACTTTCCTGGGCATCCATTCACACTTGTATTTCCCTGTATTTTATCTGATAAATTATATGTAAGAGTGAATGGGGAGTCAACATGATCCATATGTTAGTGAACATACAGCATCACCTCTTCACCACTGTAGCCATACAAATTTCTTTAGTTTATAGTCTTTACTAAGTTAAATCAAGTTTAATGTTACAGGAACATGTCATGTCACTTATCCAGAAAGCACCATTCACAATTTAGAACCCCATAAAAATGATAACAGGAAGAGGAATTATATTTCTCATTGACTGCCACAGTTGAAATGAAGCTTATTCCTTTTTATTAAGTACTTATATGGTCCTCATACCCTCTTATCTATTGCCTGAGGCACTCATTCTCTCCAAGAAAAATCGCTATTAATCCTTGTTTGTGCCAAGTCCTTGCAGTACAACAGTGTGTCCAGAAAAAGGTGTCATTCAAAAAAAAAGTTTAAGGTTATTACTGTTAGAATCAGTGTGGGCAAGCACAGATCACTTATGGCTTTTGCTTTAGAATGCATGAAAATTTGTTCAAAATAAAATATCCCCAAATATTATGGTTATTATATCAGAGATGGTACAAAAGCAGAGAAATCTAGCCAAAAATTTGATTACATGTTTTTGAGATTCTGGTAACAGACCTGTGAACCTATACAGTTTGTACATTGGTACATATTAAACAGCTCTTAAATTTATCTGACTTTTTGGTATTTTGCAAATTCCAGCTTGAGGGAAGACATTTCTCTAGTGTGGGAGATGCTTCTGTGGTTTATGTGGACTGCAACTCTCCTGTGTAAGGAATCACTCCTCTGTGTCAGAAATTTGCCATGTCCTGAAGCACTGAATCCCATAATTGCAGCATGCAGGGAGGAAGATTGCATAATCACATTTAAAATCCCTCTTCCTCTGTATGGAAAGGGTTTGTGTTGAATAGATACTCTTTTATCAAAAAAAAAGTGAGAAAAGGTGGTCATGGCAAAGACCTGCTCCAGACAGATCACTGAGGCAAACTGTGGGCAAACAAAAAATTGCAATGCTGAAGTGACAGGAACACCTCTGCAAGAATGTATTAATGGAGTTTTCTTTCTTCCTTCCTTCCCTCCTTCCTTCCTTCCTTCCTTTCTTTCTTTCTTTCTTTCTTTCTCTTCCTTTCTTCCTTTCTTTCCTGCCCTATGTGTGTGTATTTGCATACTTATATTCTTAGTAGGAAAAAAGCCCAGAATAATTTGAGATTTCAGACTGGATTCCCTCAGTGCTTCCAGCTTAAAAGTGGAATAAAATGAAGTGAGTGGTGAGACTCTTAGAGAACATCATCCCTGGAGTGTTTCTTAACAGCATTTCTTCAGAAACGGGGGAAATAGTTCAGATTCCTCCTCTTCTCAGGCAGTATGAACACACCAACAGCTTAAAAAATGATTTAATCTACATAAACAGGAAATTCTGTGCAGGGTGCTCACTTCTCTCAAAGCTGAATAATTCTATATAAAATTTTTAGCTGTAGAGGGGAGGCCAACAAAAAGACTGATTGTAGGAAAGCTTGTTACTTATGGAACGTATGCAGAATATCAAGCTTTCAATTCACATCTCACAGAGGAATTAAAGGTTTTCTAAAGGTGCAACAACACATGACATTCCTATTCTTGAATGCCACTAAAGCCAGCACTTTCTGAAAGGCACACTATTGCATTTCAGGCTGGTGCTCTGAATCAGAAAGTCAGTTTGCACTTGCATCTTTCATATGCCACATAGAGAGCCAGAGTCTTTATGTCCTTTTATTCTTACATATTTTATACAAAATATAACAGAAAAAATAACTGCAACTTCACCTTCAAATGCCCTATGTTAAAATCAGCTCACAAAGAGAAACAGACCTTCAAAACAGCCAACATGCAAATTGTTAATGAGTGAAGGCTAAAAAATGAGCCCAAATAAATAGGCATGGATGAAGTTCTGCCCTTTTCTGGAGCCTGGAAATCTCAGCATAGGTCCACATCAGCACTTGGAGTCAAGCTTAGTGTTAGCAACTTCTGGCCAAGTGCACAAAACATTCCACCAAACCTCTTGCACAAGAAGTTTCTCTCCTCAGGACCAAGAAACCCTGATGAATGATGATGCATAGTATCAAAAATGTCCTGCTGAAGAGCACCATGCACATCATAAAATATGGGCTATCCCATATTATCACATCCTCCTCTTATGTAGTGCACAAGAGGCATAGAGGACCAGGTTTTTTCACACTTTTTCTTGTCCCATATCTGCCCATATTCATGAGAACTCATATATTCCTGTGTGGCTGTGGCAATCCCAGACAAAGTGAGCCACTGATTAAGACATCTCTTATCCCATATAACACAGGTGGGACATCTCTGAGCTCATGAAACAAAAGGGAGAGGAAAGGTACTCTCTGTAGTATCAGAACCTCTGCTCCAGCTCTGCTAAAGCACACATGCAATGCACTCTAGCAGATCAAGCTGTCACAAAGCCAGCCATTAAACTATCCCAAAGTCCCTACTTCTTTTAGTTTAGGGCATGTTCCCCTTTCTTATGGATCCCCTAGGTAGACATCTTAGAAAGAGGTTGATTCCTGGGAGCCCCCTGAAGGAGTCACACATCATGGGGACAGCTGCTGTGAAATAAAGAGGTATGTGAAGGCTCATACACCGTAGTGGAAATGGCTTTCATGATGCTCCCCAGTATTAATATGGATCAATCCTAAATATCAGACTTCGTAGACCATGGTTTTAATAGGAATTTTAACCTCCTTCATTTCCAGCCTTTTTATGTAATCCTTGAAACACAGCAAGTGTGAATATCTGTGACTCCTGCCCTGTGAAGTGGAGCTTAAGCTCAGGCTGCAATTGTGTGAGTTATAAGAATTTTACTAATGACCTTGGATACCATCTGAAGAGTGGACACAAAGGAGGATTTTCCAGTGAAGTGCAAGAACTATGGTTTTGACAGGAGAATACATCAAAATACTCAGGACTGTCTCGGCTACAACCTCAAAGCAAAATCCGTGTGCCCTGGGACAGGATGAACAAACCTCAAAGGCAGATTTATACAGGGAGGAGGGAGAGATGTTAAAATCTTTTCATTTTCTTTTCTAGTCCCTCAGTCTCTTTTTGTGATGGAGAGAAGTTCACATCTGAATTACCTAAATACTGGAATTTTGGAGGCAAAGGAGTGAGACCAGTCCTGGTAAATTAGTTAAATCCTCTGGCTCATTATATCAGAAGCATGTTTAGACAAGCTGAGACTGGCTGTTATTGCAAATGTACAGCCCAGGAGAAAAAAAATACCTGTGTGGAGGTTTGGACCTTTTCTTCTTACAGTTGCTTTAATTAGAAAACCAGACTCTGGGAGGCTTTGTACTGTGAAAGTCCAATTGTTAAAGAGGATTGGGGGTGGAATACTCACATTTACCCATCAAGTTACAGAGCTGTCCATCCTGTATATCTCGGTTTGTGTCCTTTGTCCAAAGTGGCTCTTATCGCCTGGGGCCACAAAGGGTAGAGAGAAGAGACATTTATTCCACAAGCACAAAGACCCACTTTGAAGACACAGGTCTTTGTTCACCTTCAAACACTCCTTCTGGTGTCAGTTAAGGAGTATTGAAATTTGTCCTCATTGGTTATTTAAGAAAGAAAGTTGCACAGGTGGCTGAGAGACAGAACAAGCCCTTGTCTGATATTTCTGCCTTGCTTTATGTTGCAAGAAGGAAGTGGTAAACAGTGGGAACCCACCCCAAGAGGAAGAGAATGTGTGCCAAAATGGTCATGGTGCCAGCCCAGGCTGGAGGAGAGCTGTGGCTCCTTGTGCTGCTACAGGTGCATGTGTTGTTGCACAGGCCATAGATGCCTGAGCTTTACAATTCATATCCCTCACCTGGTCAGTGATGAAATGGCCTTATTAGCATTTTTCAGATTTATTCAGTATAAAAAAGTGAAGATCTCAAAAAACATAGGGGTGCTTGAAACTGTACAGTATGTATTTCACTCAACACAGAAATGCAAATCTCTGCACGTCATCAACTACCTAAATGTCAGAGGTATTTAAACTTGTTCAATGACACTCATGCTAAAGCTGATGCTTTCAAAAAAATATCAAATCTCAGGCAGGTGGTCAGTGCATGGTCAATCACTGCTAATGCCTTTGAAGCCTCTTGGACTCTGCATGTGCACAGACCAGAGCATGACAGACAGCTTGGTGCTTCACAGAGACAGCAAACTCACACTACAAACAGAACACAGACAAGCACAAGAAGCCTGACCAGCTCAGCTTACGGGCAGAGGGACCACAGATGGGCATTTACTCTTGCAATCTGTGATTAATCTCCTTATGTACAATTTTTTGGTTCCACTACCACAGGTCATGCATGAAAAAAGCAGTAATTGCATTTTCTTGGCTTGCTGTTAGTACTGCAATGATTTAGGCCCTTGGAAGCACTGATGAGAGATTTGCCTCTATTTCAAAACTCAAAGGATGTTAAAAAATTGATTATTATTCTGAACAATCTCAGATAAGCAATCTATGCTGAAAGGTGCTGGGGAGAGCGAGAGAAGAATCCAGCCAAGAGAAAATTAAAATTATATCAGGCAAAACAAAAAGTGACACTGTCAACATAAACACCACATTACTCTTGGAGTTCCAACAGAAGGTAGAACTCTTAGTAGAAAACACAAGTTTAGATATTAAGTAGGAGAAAATCTACATATATATTTATGTTTACATGGATTTTGTTTTGTTCAAATCATCAAAGGATTTAGGAGGCAGATGTGAAGGATGAGGAGGCCACGATGGAGGAAAAACATCAAAATAGTTTGGCATCCCTCCAAGACTAGTTAGAGATATTCACAAAACCTCAGGGACCATAAGATTTCCTGAATTTTAATGATAACACAGTCACAGTGCCTCATTAGCCTTATTATAGCAAATTATTTCTCTGCTCTGGGATTTTAGTCATGAGCCAATGACTTTGACTGTGCTAGGAAATGGGAGCATTCCTACAAACTGTGTTTAAAAAGCCAGTATCACCCAAAGGTGTTGCATCCACAACCTACATTGCTATGAATATTTTTGCAAGGAGTACCCAAGAATAAAACTTCTCTCAGACCCTAACACAATTCATACAGTGGGTGGGATCGAGCTGAAAGGGAAGAAAAAAAAATATGAAGGAAAGAATAAGTTTGAATCTCCGTGGAAGATAAAGCAGGATGAAAACAGAAATTAAAAGCAGTGGGCAAACCAAGCTGAGCTCTGATCATCCAGGAACATATTTAAACAAATTTATTGCTTGAGTGTAGCTTCACTGCTACATTCCCCAAGTGTTTTGGGAGTCTTGCTAAGGCTCTTCTCAAGACCATAGCTGATGGGAACTTTTGCATCCAAACATGTCTGAAAACCTGTATCTTTAACAAGTGGTTTATGTGATCACATAAGAGTACACCGGGTATCTGCATGATATCTGATGTAGCAGTGGGTAGGAATAGGGAGGAGATCAGGCAGATGAGCATAAACACATGCACAATGTCCATGAACAGTTATGTGAGCAATCTTTGAATCAAGATTTTTCTTATCAGTGCTGGCAGAGTGGGCTTCAGGGCCCTCTTTTAAGCAGTACTTGGATGGAAATCTTTACAGTTTATTCTTATAATACATACTGCTTAAAATAAAAGTTCAATAAGAAACTAAACTCCTCTGTGACAAAGCAAGAGGTGGATTTGAAGAGAACTGATGCCCCCAGGAATATTCCATTCTGTATGAGTTTATTTGAGGTCATTCTTAAAAGCACTTAAAAATATTTTCAGAAGTCTGTAGTAACTCACCTCCAGTTCAGATGCTTTATTAATATACATTTATGCCTGATGTTCTGTATTTGGTGAAAAACTGGGTAAAGAAATGGTCTCAGTACTAACTGAAATGTGCCATGGCTTTTCCCTCCTGACACTCCTGGATCATGGATTGATAGGCAGCCAGAAATTTTGTCAAATCAAATTAGCATACCCTGAACAGGCTGAGCTCATTGAGCTTTTAGTCTTCTTGCTCGCAGCCCAGCAGGTATCTGCTCACTGTCCTGGGTTAAACATAATGAAGCTAATCCCTACATGAATGGTGAATCAAAGTTTGGTCTAACCTCCTTAGAGACATCCTCTAAGCTTGAGTGCCAAGCCCAAGGTTATAAACACAGGATAGGCCTTTCTGGGTTTTGAAGAAGGCTCAGCCCTCATGTTGAATAACTGCCAATGCACAATGAAGACCAAGGATTTATGGCACCCAGCTTGGGAGGACTTGAATGTGTTGGTTACACCAAGACAGCCAGCTGGAGCTGCCCAAAATTCACTCAGGATCAACAGTTTTAGAACATGGTAAAACAATGCACTTTACTGAACTTCCAGGTGATAAGATATGGCCATTACATCTGAACAGACTCTGCATGGGTTCTGCTTCATTTTAGAGGTTCACCTTCATTCAGAACTGCTCACACACCTACAGAGAAGACTGAGACTTCTCCACAGATAGGTGTTTGTTCTTCTCAATTTATCCACAGGAATGAAAGCTTGTGTTGCTGCTAGCTTTCAGTAGCTACAAAGGACAGCTTTTCAAAAGGGGAAGGAATAATTTTGCTTTCCCTACATGCCAGTATTTCAATTAGATTCCAGAGCATTTAGAGCTCAAACAGAGGGATATCATCTCAGTCTCTGGGTTCCAAGTCAGTTTGCAGGAGTGACATTGACAGTGACAATTAATAGGTAACCAGAAAAATTTACACAGAAATATCTGACACTGAATAAACAGGGAGATCCCAATAATTAAGTTTAACTTATTCAATTTTGCAACTGCAACCACATTTGATGGAAAATATTCCCAGTCCTTTTCTCCCAATATCTATAATAAGAATCAGAAATGTGATGCAGCTTAAGCCATTTGAGAACTTACTGATTCCTGAGTGTTCATAACAATTTCCATTTCACAGATAGAGCAATTGCCTTTAAGATGGACAAATGCATATGTGTTTATATACACATTTAAAGTTTTAAGGAAAAGTTCTGGGATCAGATTTCTCCATTTTATCTGTTGCTGTGGAAACAGATTAGCCCTTTGGAAATAAAAACCCGTGTTTGACTATAATGCAAAGAACAATCCATAGCATGAAAGGAAAGAACAGCTGGGAGTTGGAATAGTGTAAGCTGACATGTCAGACAGTAGCCAGACAAAGTGAGCCAGGGACTGTCTGAAAAACAGAGTGGGGGGGAAGAAAAAGTAAAAACTAAGCACTGTCAACAAAGTCTGCAAAATGGTCCAGCTGTTCCCTCTCATCATAACTAAAAAAAATAAGGAGAGAATTCCAGGGCTGAGGATTAAATTTATGAAGAGAAGAAAACTTGAACGGAAAAAGTGAATAGTATTTCAGACAAAGAAGACCCTGTGCGGAGGTCTTTGTTCAGAAATAACTTGGAAAGCACAAGACTAGGTTCCGGGCAAAACACACATCCCTCCACAACCTTTCTTATAAAAGGCCAAAAGGAATCTTAATACACTGCATTAAGCAGACTTTTACAGAAAACATTGTTTGTATCATTTCATTGTTTCAGGCTAAGCATTAATGTCCTAGACAGATAAATAGATTTAGAGAATTTGAGAGAAGGCATATCCAGCACTGCAGAAAGGGCTAAAAGGTGAACAAATTTCACCACAAATCTCTGCTAAAACGTGAAATGAAAGCCCAAAGGACTTCTGATATACTGTAAATAGTCAGTCAGTTCCTAGAGTCTTAAGTGATGTCTGGTCTTTTGTTCAGACAATGGACAATTGAATTCAAGATGAACGTTTCCCAGGATTACGTGCACACTGAGCAGCACAGAGGGAAAGAGAAGTGTTAGAGAGGTTAATTCAGAGACATGCTTACCTCCCAAACAAAGGCATTCAGCAATACAGAACCTGATTAGGGACTCTTCAAGAAATACAAATAATGTCATTCACATTGCATAAGCAGCTGGGACTATGTATGTGTGCATAGTTAGAAAATAATAATGAATGCACTTCCTTCTCTTTGATTTTTTTTCTTTTTCCTTTGAATAATGTCTTCTGTCCAATGATCTCTTAGGAGCAAAGCCAGCTAAACAGCTAGCAAGATGATTGATTTAGAAGATCCTTTGTTTCCATTGTCTATGAGATCACTCCAGGCATTCAGCAACCTAATCTGTTAACTCCTGTATCAGTAAGTATATTACAAATCCGGAATAAAACCCATAAATGATTAGTGAGGGAACTTCATATTCTTTAGATGAAACTAATTATGAGTGTGGATTTCATTAGTGATAGGACAGCTCTGAAATATCATTCATAGTTATTCATCCATGCTCTGGTACCCAAAGATAACACTTGCAAATGTCATGGTAATAATAGGATAAACAGGTTGAACTAATATCCAAAATAGCATGTCATCTGGGTTTTCAGTATTTACACTTGATGCCACTTAAATGAGCAGGATGTGATGAAGAAGAGCACAAGATATGTGAAGCTTTCATAAATCTCTCGCTTTTATCATAGTCATGGTGCATTTGTGTATGTCATCCAGCAGCTCTCGCTTTTGTTTATGTCTAGCAGCTTCATCACCTTTGCCAAACATGCCTTGAAGTATGCTAATCCACTTGGTTTTTTGTTTTTTTTTTTTAATTTATTTTGCTAGATAAAAATCTACCCCATCCATCTCTCCTGTCTTGCACAGTCTTTCTGTATATTTCCTTTACCACTCACCTTACCTGCAACCTTACAGCTCTAATCATAAAAAGGGCCAGGTTCCCAGGGAAACTGTGTGGACTGTGGTTCAGCAGGCAAGGAGGCACCTCCAAACAGGATCCTAGGCCCTATGTAAAGTTGAGTGGCCACACAAATGATGTCCATGTACACAAAAGCCACATGCAGGCCTGCAACACCTCCATGTTTTAAATTATGGGTGGGAATGTAACAGTGCAAAGTCAACACACCATAGTGGAAGAGGTGTGAGCCTGTGAGGACACTGAATTTCCCTGGAGAACCATGATTTCAGTAGCAGTTCTATGAAATTTCAAGGTAAAAATGCTCGGTAGCCTTCAAAGAGTCTCAGTGATACTTCAAGCTGCTCATGTAGCAAGTATCAGCTTGGCACTGACATGGCTCACTTAAACCCAAGCCTAGATGAACATTCTAGGGTTGTGATCAAGGATGTTAGAAAAATAACTCTTTTGCTAAGCTTAACTCTGTGATATCTATTTCCAAAACATTCCTGCAGCCCCTGGAGAAAACAAATCACTACTTTGACTTGCATCTTCTTAGGATCAAGATCACACACTTTACAGACCCTTATTCTGATCAGATGCTTGAGACTTTTCATGTTGTCATCTATACCTGTGTTGTAACCCATTTCATGGGTTTGAAGCCTACTCAGCTGGCCCTGCACAGTGGTACCCAAAGTTTTGGTACCCAAAGTTTTTCAAAAGCAGCAGCCAGTGTCATGGCAACTGTTGTAGGTTCAGGATCTCGGTCGAAAACTGCGCTATAGATCCAGGAGAGACCATAATGACATTTAGGATTCATCTATAACCTCATTGACATAAGAAATACCTTCACCATGGGAATCCATGGAGATTCCTCTCCAGTTCCAGGTGGGAAGAGGTGTAGTTCCTCTTTGATACACACAACAGTGTGGCCATACCACCACCTGTGTGTAACCCAGGTATAAACCCCCAGACCAAGTCTAGATAAGCAAGAAGGAGCAGGAGGGGTTGTGTAGGATGGAGGAGATGGTGCCAAGGACCCAGCATTCACACTGTGCACATATAAGGGACTCCTTCAAGAGCACCTCCAGTATGGCCTTCTGGAGCCTAGCGGATGGACTGTGCTAGTTGTGCACATTTTCTGGGTTAGTGTCATCCAAGAACAATCCAGACCACGTTCTGCAAACCCTCTATGGGATGCAAACCAAAGCATGGACAGGGAGACTCAGTTCAAAACTCAGTTCAAAACCAGGCTCCTGATCTATATATTATACCCTGAGACTAGCTCAGTAACCTGAGATCAGTTGGTTAGAGCATGGTGGTAATAATGCCGTGTTATGATCCAATTATTGTTAAGGTTCTTTAGAAATTCCTCTGCCCGAATTAAGGGGCAAACAAGACCATAAGCCAGTGACAATAATATGGTTTTTATTGTATAGTAAACATGAGAGAAAGAGAAGGAAAAGGGAGAAAGAAGAGAAAGAAATAGGAAAATAGGTGGGGGGAACAGAAAGAAGGTGACGGGGACAGAATAAGGAAGATATCACCACTCCATGGATCCCAGCAATGCTCCATTGATCCTCTCCAGCTGGTCTTCTTAGTGAAGGTCCCCCCACAGAACACAGAATCTGATGGATATATATGCTCAGGCTAGGTAGGAATGTCCGGGCATGTCCCGCTAGTGGAAAGGGGGTCAGCCTCTTGCAGCAGGCTCTGGATCTATTGCATCATGTGCAGTCCTGTGGTGCAAGGCCCAGCATTTTGGGGGGTCTTTGATGGATTGTGACACCACCTCAGCTGCCTCTCACTTGAAAGTCCTGGGGATGTGGCCTGTGGGGTCGGGGGTTCCACAGCTGGGCCGCTTTGTGTAAGGGAGGATGGGTGTGTATTGCCTCCCACCACAGGTTATGCCAAGCACCCAAAACCTCCTCCTCCCCCCTCGGCTGGGGGAAGTCTGTGTAAACCTGGCTTCTGTGAGCTGTGCTGTCCCCCGCTCCACAAACTCAGCGCAGCTGGTGATTTTGGTCTTTTGTGGATGCATACCTTTCCCTCAGCCTGAGATAATTGAACAATGGCTTTCCCTTTATCAAATCAGCAGTTTGATTTTCAGTCTGAAGTCCTAGTCTTCAAGGAGTCTTCTTTGGTTGTAGCTTCTTTATAATGAGTAGAACTTTATATCAATATTTGAGGCATGAACTGTTTTCAGTCTCTGACACACCAAAGTCATGGGTTTGATCCCTGTAGGGGACATCCACTTATGAGCTCAACTTGATGATCCTTGTGGGTCCCTTTCAGCTCAGAATATTCTGTGATTCTATATGGAAGTGCTAACACCAACACAACAATAACTGAATCTTAGACTGTGTCTTTGTGTGGGAGGCCAATGTGCAGAGTACTGTGTATTTCCACAACATTTTATTCTTTTGCCCTTCAGAATACATTGGCAGCATGCACACTGTCTCCTGGGAACAGTGCTTTGCCTGTATTTGCACCTGAATAATAGCTAGGAGTTACTTAGGAGAATGGGACTTTAACATGAGCCAAAAACATGCCAAGAGCCATTCTGAAAATTGAACATTTAAACAATGTAGATGACAGAGCCCAAGTACCTCAAATACGCTGCTTGGCAGGATTTAGTGCTGGTACAGATGTAGTCCTGGTTTCACAGTGTCCCCCTCAGGGTGCTCCCAAAACCAGGTTGCAGTACTGATGCCCTGATCCAAGTCTCATAGCAAAGCCATGAACAAACCCAAGGCTTTTAGAGGCTTTTGGAATGTTACTTTCCTCATTTTGTTGAGCTATGCAGCACCAAGAAGAGTATTTGGCCTTTACTAACAAAGACATAACTAAGGTAAAATTTTAACTGTGATCTGTCCTGAACTGCTTTGAGTTAAAAATGCCTGAAGTCTCTATTGTTATTTTAGCGATACTGTCAGATGCAATAGCCTGATCACCTTTAACCAAGAACAATCAGTTCTCAGAGTGAATTGACAAAGTCTTTAGAAAAGTGGGTGGAATTGATTAGTTGCTGACGCCTCTTTTTTGCTTTCTTTATCTTCCCAAGCATCAGTGATTTCATCAGAATAACTGATGTTAAGAAATACTAGAAAGTACATCAATGGGGAAAACACCACTTTTTCATAGTGGAAAGGACTGAAACACCACTCCAGCTGCCCTTAAGGTAACAACAGACATTTGTCCACTGTATAGCAGCACATCTCATCTCCTCCCAAAGTTTTGTTGACTTCTGTCTGCCTGCACTCAGGACAGAATGGTTAATTCAGTTAATTCCTGCTGCCCTTCCATCCTCAGGCCTCAGACCTATAAAAGCAGAAGGAAGGAAACACACAGTCTCTACCTGCAATACCAGAAAATGACCTTGAGGTCCTGCCCCCAGTATGCTTAAAACTGGGGGCCTTGAGGGCAAAAGATAAAAAGTCTGGATTCGGCTGAATGTGAACGTATTATGATATCTTTGTATATCATAATACTGAAACATTATGATATACATAATGAATGTATGTAAAGGGGCATGCTGAAACCACGATGGCACCTCCCCATCTTTGCCATTATCTCAGCTGTCCATGTGAAATAAATGAAAGAAGCTGCTTTGCAGAGCAGACTGCCTGAGTGGCATATTATTGCTCTAGACACTACTGTGCTTGAAAAGGAAAAAATAATTTCCACACAAAAGTCACATATCCATAAAATGTGAAATGAAAAAATGTGGCACAAAAGTTGCTTCAGTGTTTTAATTTTCAGGTTCTGTAAATAACATACAGGAAGAAATTCCATGTACTGCATTGGACTGATAGATAAAGTTGGAGCTGTTTCAGAGGATGACGGATGGACTCCATTCCTAGGTACACTAGGCTAGGACAGAAGAGATATGAGTTCTGACAGCACTGCCAAAGATTTCTGTCATGATGTCAGACGTTCTTGTTAATCTCTTGCTACCTCAACTCCCCATCTCCAATCCTGCTGATGGATTACTTTCTTCCTTTATGCTGTGAGCAGTGTATTTTGTATTTGTACAGCAGCTGGTGCAGTAGACCAAGCCTGGGCTGGGAGACCTGGGGCTGAGGGTGTATCAGAGGAAACCAGCAGAGAACACAGTCAAAATACAAATATCTACTTAAATTGCATGTATGCAGTCGAAAGTCCTGTTTAACCTGTTTTAAATCAGACCAGAATCCTGCACTATTTAGCCATCTTAGATTTCCACCTAGCTGTCCACCTTAGCTGTCCTCTTAATCCAGTGCACACATTCCTGTCCAGTTATTAAATCTTTGTGGGAAGAAAAGCGTCTTGTGTTTCATTTGTACTGACACTGCACTGGAACCTCACCTTCTCCTCGTGCCAGAGGGGATTTCAAGGCAGATGCTACCAGAACACATTGATTTCCTCTAAATAAAGCATTTAGTACCCCTGCAGAGCAAGTGGCTTTTTAAGCCACTGGGATATGGTGAAGTCTTTAGCAGTTCCATGCTCAGTGAGTCTCCAGGGATATATTGTCAGAAGGGGCAGATGGAACAGGTGTGTGATGAGGTCGTATATTTTCCCTTTTCTTTTGGATTCCTTTTTTTTCACAAAAGACTAGGTCATGCCCTGTGTTGCTCTTCCCTCTTTGTTATTAATTTCCACATTTTCTATCACCAGGGAAGCCTTAGTTCTCAGTTCCCAAAATTGGAAAAGAGCACATAAATTACTTGTACCACCCACCCCGGTGTTTTCCTGATTAAAATGACTGTTGCTGCAACTGTTGCCATCAAGCATAGCCAGACCAGCTGTTAGAGCCGGTAAAACACAGGCACAAACAAAAAAAAAAGCCAAAGCCAGACCAGAACAAAAAGACCAGGCTGAGTGACAGAGAAAGTTGAGCATCCTACAGCCTACCCCATGCTCAGGCTGAAGCTCTGCCACAACAGAAGCAAAAGTTGGTGGTCCCTGTCCTCAGTGGGGAGTCCTCTCCCTCCAGTAGCCACTGCAGCCCCCAGGTGCCAGGAACTCCCCATTCTTCCCTGTGGATGATAATTATCATGCTTACACTCTTTTAGAGGAAAAGCATGCGTTTGTGAGATCTGCAGAAGGTAGTAAGGGATGAAGATTCCTGGCAATGAATGGTGTGCTGGAAAGGCAGCAAATACCATCAGGTCTTACAGCATCTGTTAAACCTCTGGGAGAAGAGGTCCATGGTCCATGTGCTGATGAGCAGCAGATTGGTCATCACGTTAGAGTTATGGTAGCATCACCATTCTCAACATTTAGCATTCCAGTAGAGGCTCAGCATTGAAGCATTGCCAATTGCCAGCTACTTGTTTCTTTGTCTGCTCTTTCATTTTCTTCCTCAGAAGAACCCTGGCGTTTCCCTCCCACTCCTCATTTCCTTGTTAGAGCCCAGGGACTCCTGTTACCAACCTATTTCTGAACCTTGTTTTCTAGTTGTTTTGTATCAATTTTTTCCTATTTTAGGTTGAAAAATCTCCAGTCCTTCTTTAATCCCTGATTTTATAATGCAGTGAACACCTTGGTCCCAACTCATTCTTCCAGTTATTGCTGGAATAGGCATAGTAATTAATGAAAAGTTTATAACTGAAAAAAAAAAAAAAGGTTTTGTTGCTACATAAAAGCTTTTCACTCCATAAAAGGCAAGGGCTGAAAATGCCAGTATATGGGGCAACTGTTACAGCTTTTTATCTGTATGCATGAGTACTAGTCTGGGCTTTTCTTATTTTTCTAATATATATAGCATGGGCATTTTTATACTGTCTGTAAATGATGGATTTTCTTTTCAGATATCAGCACATCCTGCCAGGGTCTGAGGCAGTTAGCAATTACAGTAATTTACCTTCAGATTTAGCAAGGCTTTATGTTTGTGGGAATAAATGAATTTTTGATAGAGTAGCTAAACAAAAAAAAAAAAAGGTAAAGAAAAAATCAATCAGGTTGACTTAAGAGATTCCTTTCTTTTGTCTTCCTCCTTCCATTACCTAAAAAATGATATAATGTATTTTGGATCAAATAAATAACTCAGTTAAATCTCAAGAAAGTTTTTGTTCATTCTCAAGAATTTATTTCTAAAGTTAAGTTAGTTTGCTTTGGCTGTTTTGCAACTTAAACTTATAAAGACATAATTCAAAACAGGAACTCGGCTTATTTCAAAAATATTTTTTTAAATCCACTCTGTCTTCTCCATTTTCATGAGTTACATTATTTGCTTAATTTAACCTGAATTAGCACATCTTGATGCTTGCTTTGGGGAACAAATAGCTATTAATCACAAAAATGTTGTCATACCCTACCCATGACTGGAAGGGGTGTAGAGTGAGACAGGTTTGGGATGCATCTCAAGGGTGACTGTCACAGCCCATGCACCGGCTGTGCTTGAGCTCTGCCGTGACCAGGGACAGTCCGGCAGCTGCGGTGACAAAGCCACACCGCTGAGATCATGGGCTCTTCGTATCCCCAGATGTGACATCTTGCCATACAGCACAAAAGGAAATGGGAGTGAGCAAGGGATTTTAAAAGGGATTTCTAATCACAACCCATCTTGCAGCCTGCTCCTTTCACATCCAGTGAGGCTGTAGCAGGTGAGGAAAACTGAGGCACGCTGTAAGGTCTGCCCCAAACAAGAGATAAGGCCAAGTTATTTCATCTTTAAATCTTTGGAGCTGACTGACCTCGCAGTGAGTTCCTGCTCTTCTCTGCTAGCCTTTTCCATGTAGAGTTATTCCCTCTAAATCCCTGCGCCACATGCTAGGACCTTTACATCTGTCCTAGTCCTCTCAAATCCCTTCTCTTCTGGCATTGCTGTGTCCTAAATTTTCCCACCAAAATGAGAATAAACATAGAAACAGGCACAAAAAGAAGAAATCAAGAGAAAGGCAGAAGAGGGGTATGAATTTTCTATCTGCTGAAGGAATACATCCCAGTGGAAAAATAATAGCAACTGCACAATTAACAGAGAAGAGATTCCTGGTTTGAAAGCTCGCCATGCATGTGTTACAGAGTCTTAATGATGACATTTATCACACCACAGTCTTTGAAGAAGGTAAGTCCAGAAAATAAAACAATATATTTTGAAGGCAGCTAATCACATTAATTAATTATTAAACAATACTCATGGACTATCTAAAACCAGCATGGTTTCTGGTGATGTCAGGTTCATTAGAAAGCTCTTCCCATTGCTGAACAGTAGGAGTGGGGCACTGTGACATTAACCAGTACCTGTGGTGAGCAATAACCTCTTTTATGGAGCTGTTGGTGTGCATGATTAAAAAATAAATAGGGGATCCATTTTCCAACTCCTTCTAAGACAAAGAGAAGAAGGGAAATATTAGTGAATGTAGGAAAAAATTATTTCTTTTTCTTCTAGCCCAGCTAATTTTAATTTAGGTTTTTGTAAACTACAAGCATAGAAAGATACATCCTTTAGGTAATGTGCCAAGAGGGAGAAACAAAGACTGAAAAAGATTTCAAAATGACAAAGAATGTACTGTGCCCTCAATACAGGTATGAGAGAACTATTAGGAGAGGGAAAGTAAATGTTCATGGGACCAGACTGAATGTCTTCACTGGGACTGATCAGGTTATTTCAGCAGAACGGATTTTCCATTAGTAAATGTGATTACTTCTGTATTGATATACTCTGTGGAAATATACAGAATTTGATTATGGTTTTGCGGGGAAAACCAAGAAAATGTTTCTATTTTCCTTAAAAGTTTTTTTTTTTATAGTGAAAATACATCAGATCTTGCTTCAACTTTCATACTGTATTAATCTCATTCTTGTGTATATTTATATTATAATTAGTATTGTACAGCATGTTTACCTTCTTACATGAGAATGCTGTAAAAAATTAAAATTATAACTAATTGAACTTAAGTATGCTGGCAACTTTGTTCCATGAGAGAGTCCAATATTTCATATTATGATTTTCCTTGATAGAAAAAATCCAAGCATGGGGTAAAGTTCCGTGTTGAAAGCTTATCTGTAGTTTAGGCACATGCAGGTGCAGGAAAACATACACTAGATTAAACCATATTCCTGGCAAAAAATTGCCTAAATCAATAATAATTTAGTAAACTCCTTAGATACACTTAGTCATTAAAATCCTGGGTAAGGGAGACTGCTGCCTAAAGTCATACAGTACCATCCATGTTCTCCCCGGGGAAAAGTTATATCTGCTGGTGGTGATGGCTGTACCTGGTGGACAGAAGAGCCTCCACACTGGTTGTCCCCCCCAGAAATCAGCAGAGACAACTCTGCCACGTGGCTGGACTCCCAGTCCTGCCTGCCCTGGAGGCACAACCATCCCGGTGACCCTGCTGCCCATTTGCTCCTGCACATGCAGAGAATATCCATATACACCGCCAGGAGGGAAAACATCTGCTGCACTTTCTGTGCTGGTGTCCTTCCGAGATGGATGGTGGCATAGGGCTACTGCTTTACATCCATACTGGCTCAGAATTGGAGGCATGGAAATGGGAACATGGGGCTGTGCTTGAAACCCTGGGCTTCAGAGCCAGGCTTTGAAAGGATTAAATGGCTGATTCTCACTGAAAACAGTGGGAATTTGGAATACAAACACTTCTAAAAACATCAGCCTTCTTTTAGCAGACATCAAAATAAAATCCTCAGACTTAAAAAATACTTGCTTAAGTAAGCTTCCACTGGAATTTTCTCAGACTTCTGCTTGCATTTTTTTATTGTTGAAGATAGCTGAAATGTAAACAACCACCTGGAAATTCACCCAGGGTGGTAGCTGCTGTTTTTGCTCGTAATGATACAGAGTTGCTGAAAATCACTCGCAGCTGTATTTCTTCAATGGCAGCTTACCCCTTACCAGAGTGAAAGTGCGCTGACAGACCTCTTTACCCCCCAGTCCAAAGGTGTGACAGTAGCATTTGCAGGTGTACCAAAGCCTGGCATCCCAAGGTCCAGTCCAAAAGTCCTTTTGACCTTTAGAGACTGTCTGGGCTGCTGGATGAGAGCACAGCACCTCAGGTACTACACACCCATGCTCAGGCAACAGAATCTCATCTCACATCTCTGTTAACAGCAGTGCCTTCTCTGCACCTAGCTCATCTGGATCCTACCATCAAAACAAGGCCTCATTTTTCTGAATTGAGCCACCTGAGTTTCTTGGTGCTTACTGGATGAGGAAGGTCCTACAAATAATTGATGAGACTGTGACAATTAAAAGGCATAACTTCGACTGCTGGTCAGTGGACAAATGCTTCTGTTCTTGGTCTTCTCTGAATTGCAAGTATGATTTCTGCCAAGAAAACTTGTGTTGAAGTGCAAGCACAAGACAGTTCTGGCAGCAGGGACAGTAGCTGCAGCTAACTGTGAGTACTCTACTACTAGGAGTCCTCACAGCTACTGGAGTTAGCTACCAACACACCTGTACACACCTACGTGTGTACAGACATCTAAATGTAGGTGTCTGGATCTGGAGTGGAAGCCATCCCTACATCCTACGCAACCTCTCAGGGAACCTAGTTGCCTAAAGTAGGCTTCTAGCAAAGTTTGGTACGTGGCAGAGTATCTCCCTTGGCCTCCAGCCGCAGTGCCAGAAAGGTGTGCCACTTGCCTATAGTAAATTGCCATAGCTGACAGTCTCATGAGGATGTCTTGGTAATCCTTATCATCCAAAATCTGTGTTTAAACAGCTAAAGCCCTTCCCAAAGCTACCTGAGCTGAATCCCAAACTGAGTAACTGTACCAGGACATAAAATATTGGTTCAGTCCCTCTCCTATTGGAGTCAATAACATAACACAATTTTTATTTTTTAAATATCCATTTGTTTTTGCATGTTCCATTTATTTGCTTAAAATAAATGCAGATAAATACAGAATAACACCTTTTATATAAAATATAAGATAAAATACCTCCATCAGAGGCTAGAATTTTAATTTTAAAATACTTTCACTCAGTGTAGTTGTCACTTCTTTTAAGGTCCAGTTTTATTTTAGTTTAAGTGACATTTAATCACTGTATTATTGAATCAAATTCATCCGTACTAACTCAAAAAGCACTACCTGTCTTTTCCAATAGAAATCTACCTACTTTATTTTCTCTTATATTGTTTAATTTAAGCCACTATAAATATCTGCCTTATTTCCTAAACAATGTACTGCAGTTTGCTTACGCCAAGAAAAGCAAGCAAAAAAACCTAAACTCATAATACAGGAGACAGTCAGATGCTTTCTTTCTGTTTCTTAATTTTTTTTTCTTTTCCAAAAAAATCATAAAATAATTCCCAACACACCTGCTGAAGAGAAGGAATTAGATAAACGGACAGAGTTCAGTAAAAGCAGCTTTGAAATGTAGTAGGGCTGTGTTATTACACAGTGCTCCTGCTTACAGCATATTTTCTCTTTATTGTAAAGCACAGTTCAGGCTGCATATATATCCTATTGAGCCAGACACTGCTCCTCTTCCATTTAACTCTTCTTTATATGACAACATTTTACCTGGCAGTAGGATTATTATTGAAATATCTTCCCCGTGATTTGAAGGATTTGTTTATTCGAGGTTTTTAAAGACTGCTCCAATTTTTATCTCCTCTCCTTGCAGTGACAGAGATCAAATCTAAGTGAAATTACTCCTGTGTTGTATAGAGTTGCATCTCCTCTTGTGATTCTGTAGATGCAGATGTAGATGTGCCTGCCATACCTATCAGCAGAGTGTCTGCACCAGCACAGATTTGCAAGGCACTCATGTCTCAGAGATCCAGTCCTCTTCCACAGGGAGGGAGTCCTAAGCTGGCAAAGACTAAACCTACATAGGAAAAACCATACTTTTTCGGGGTTTTACACTAAGTGGTCCATGAAGAATCCAGGAGGGGATAGTGCAAGCATTAAACAAAACAGTGCACGGGTGCAGCTGTGAGTCCAAGCTCACAGTAATTGTCAGCATAGCCCTGATGCAGCTCTGGGCCATGCCAGCATTCCCATTCTCACCCTGGGTCTGCCCCCAAAAGTTTTTGGGAAGAAACAAGCTCTGTCACAGGCATATGAGCTGCAAGCTATGCATGCCATTCCTCAGCAAGACAAGAAAATAGTCCCTCACCCATTTTACTTACTGATATGAACATCAACTTAGCAACGAATCAATTTTCTGCAAAGATTCAGCAAAGCCTCTAAGCAATTTCTTCATCCCAATGAGTTCCTGGTCATAGCTTCTGGAGGGATTTTTTTCACATTGCTTCACAACTGGCCTAAAGGCTTTGTTAGATTGCGACCTAAACAAATATTGAGACCAAAACTGGAGTTAACCTTTCTAATCAGAAATAACCATCATGGTTTCTTAAAAAAAATCGGGTTTTTATTCCTTAACCAAACATAAAAAAAATTTCTTATTTCCTTTTCCCCCATTCCTGATATTGTCTTAGATGTTTTAACAAATCAGACTTCTCTGCTCAAAACAGCTTTTCAGAAACTTCCATTCTTCATTTTTCTTTTCAGATGAAAGCTGTAGCTTTATCAAAACTCAATGGGTCTAGTCAAGATGTACTAACCTCAGGTGTGAACCAGCCTGTACAGTTCCACACTCCCTGGAAATGTTTCTTATTGTATGGCATGTAAAAAGCTTAAATATGATCAGTCACAGTCCTGGCAATTAAAACATCAAACAGATGTCCATGTTGTGAGACAAACACAAGTAAAGATAAGGAACCACCTGGTTCATTTATATTAGGTCACCAGTTTGGGACTCCTCTCCCTTTAGACTGCTCAACTTTTAGTTCATCCCTGAGCCTTTCTTTTAAATTGGGCATTTTTTTTCCTGTTCCTCAAGCTCAACTAAAGAGTCTCAGACAGGACAAACCAAAACTGCCATTAGTGTTTTAGCAAGTCTACTTTAGTAAGGGATAAATGTTAATTTAAAAGTGCTTATGAGTGGATTTAAGAAAATACTTGCTTTGCTTAACTTAGTCTTACACTGACCTATGTGATTTAATCCAATGATATTTTACATGAATCACTCCCCCTGGCACCAGAACCATCCCTCTTGCTTGTGCTGTTCTAGTTCACCCCCTCCACTTGTTCTGGGAGTGTCCACCTGTGGAGGTTTGTTTCCCGATGCTTGTACTGCACCCTGTGGGAAACCTTTCTTCTCTTTAACCCCCTCCATAGCACTGATTCCTCTTTAAACTGTTCCCTTAAAGCTTTCCTGTACTCTTCGGCTTCTGATTAATGTTAAGCACTGTTTCTGTTCTTTGCACTTCCCCATCATTTGCAGACGGTCTGTGATAATATATTCCTGGCACTTCTGCTTTTTTAAAAATCCAACTTTTTGTTCCTTCATCTCCGTCTCTGTATATTATTTTCCTTGTCTTGAAGCAAAAGGGCCTTTGTTGCCCACTCATTTCTCATCTTTGTCCTACTAAATTCTGTATTTTCACATCACTCATAAAGTCATCTGAAGTGAAAAAGAAATTATTTTTCTAGATGGAAGGTTTTTTCTAAGTGCTACGCTGGTTAGTTCCTGTGCTTGATGTTATTTTCTAGCCTTAGGAAACTCTATGTAAGCAGGAAAAAGCATACCAAGTGCTAAAAAAATAGGCTTTTTTGACCAGAAGTGATGGTGCACAGTAAAGAGGAAGGCAGTAACCTCATTACTTGCCATTTCTGGACAGCCTTTGTGTGGGGTGAGAAGCTTCTGGGAAGCTTCAACCCAAGTTCTGTTCCTGTTGCTATGTTTCCCTATAGCAGCATCAGCCATAACTGGACGTTGCTGTGCTACTGAAGTGCCACAAAGCAAAAGATTCAGAAAGAATTCAGAAGTATTCCCTTGTAAATTCTCTGTATTGAAAATTAGAGTTGTTGCAAAAACCCTAATAAAAGATAAACACTTGAAGATTAAGCCTTCCAAGATCCCTGAACTGGGTTCCTGAAGATGCAGTGGCAAGCTGTGCATCTAGTGGCCACTGCCAGCCCTGCTTATCTGCTTGCAGAAATGACCAGATGTGCTGGCAATTATGCAGTTACATCAGGAGTGTTACCAGCACATACCTTTCCACATAGCTTTCAACTAGATGCCCTCCGGACCTAAAAGGGAAATCCCAAACATTGTGATGATGGCATATCTTTTAATGGCTTCTATTAGGGTGAGATCACGCAGACTTTTGACTAACCATTAATTGATTGGCATAGATTGACTTGTATTTGGAGTTAGTATAAAAATGTATCAGTGAAACTATGACTTGTATCTGGGGTTTGTGTGAAATTAATGTATTTGAGAAACAGAGAGCTTGACAGCATGAGGCTGTCTTTTACATAGGGAAAAAGACATATCCTGTGGCTTGGGCTCTGTGTTAATCCTCAAAAAGTCATGTCCCAGAAGTCGGCGAAGGTTTTTATATTAATTTGAGTTATTTCATCAGACAAATGAGCAACTTCAGGAACTCTAATCATTGTTGGTGCACATCGTGGTATGAAACAGGAAATTGGAGCACCCCATGCCTTCAAAAGTTGAAGTGAAAAGTTGCACACAGAGCATGCATTATTCATAGAATATAAAACACACATTACTAGAACAAGAGAAAGCTATTTTCTTTGGCACAGTAAAAGAAGGCTGCCTGAAAAATATGCAGTGGTATGTCACTTGGGTAGAGCCCCGAGTTAAACAGCATTCCCCACCTGTCAGGACCCGTGTTTCACTCGCCTGCTGCAGGAATGAGCAGGGATTTGTTTTCAGTAAAGACTTCTGGTTCATCCACCGTAGCACAATTTTGCTTAATTTTGTATTCGTGTCCTGTAATTACTGAAGTGAAAGACATGGCAGTGGTATACCATAAACCTTTGTTGGTGAAAATTTGTACTGGAAAACTGCAGTGTGAAGAAGTCAAAGTCCTTTGAAAATAAAACCTCAGAAAAATAAAATATTAGGTGAGGACAAAGCTTTCAAAGAATAGAATCAAGCTACATGTTAAATCAGACCTGGCATTCACATTAAGGTAGAAAAGTTTAAATTAAGATGTCCTTGAGTATATCTTGGATTTTTGACTAATATATCTCTGAAGATCCCAATGCTGTGCATCTAGGGTATTGAAATTTGTACTATGAGCCATTAAAGTAAGGTGGGATTCATCTGAATGAACTTCATTAAATTAGGCACCTAGCTGAAATCAAACCTTTCATTTCTTTCTGTAGTCAAGGGGAAAAGAGAGGCATTGCCAAGGAACAGTTCATCTCCCCATATCGTATTTGCTGTCCCAGGAAGGGACATGAGCAGCTCTTCAAATATGCCTCTGGTATATAGACTATGTCTGGGTTTAGATGTCTAGCTCACATTTAAAGTTAAATTTGCACAGACTGAAGCAAAATGAGTTGAATCCCTCCCAAAGGCATGACAGTGTGAAATAAAAGGCTAGGTGAAGTCCAGTCCAGTTTCTCTGCTGGTTTCGTCAATGAAGGTAGGTAAGTAATTTCATATATTCATGTTTCTTTTCCTGCTTCCTTCTTTCATTTAACTAAATAGCTAATACAACAGGGTTCCTGGCTTCTGTCTGTGCTGTCTAGACACTGTTATAATAACAGTGCTATAATAATGGTGTTTAAAAAAGTCTGGATAAGGTTGGACATCAGGAATACTTTGCTGCTTAGCCATTTATATATGTAGCATTTTACTTGGTGGTGATTTGCAATATATGCACTTGCCACACCAGCTTCTCTTTCTTCATTATTGTGCAGCTTTTTATGACCAAATGCAATATCTGTTTGTACAACACATGAGAAAGGTCAGAAAGAGCTGCACATGTCTCGGTCAGACAAACTAAATGTTGAAACCTCGATATTTTGTCATAGGTCACAAATACTAAACAAAATACAGAAACAAAACAGAAAAAAAACCCAGAAAAATGATGATGGTGGGTTTGCACAGCCTCATACTAGTAGTTTCAGCAATACGTTTATCCTGAGTCCTGCTCTTGAGCAACAACAGTTAATGGAAGTCCTGTGTCTCTGTTAGTGGAATTATATGAATAATGCAACATGATATTCATTTGCTTTTTTCATCCCACGATTCTTCCACTAAGCCAGCTGCCAGCTTTAACTGTCATTTCCAAGGACCTAAGGATCAGGTGGGATTATATACTCAGGCTTTCCTGATTAATAACTGTGTGAATCAATAAGGGGTAAGCCTTTTAGCATAATATACCTATGAAATACTGAGTTCCCAAGCTCAATTTTTAGTTCCTGTTTCTTGCGCATCTTGATATAGATGTGTCTGTTAAAGCAGAATAAACTGTCATGGCTGGGGAGTTGATAGGTTTCTTGTGTTATGCTGCTCCCTTCTTGCTCTGACAAAATACATATATCCTCCAGGAATCAGAAGCTTTTAGAAGTGTTATTTACAAGACTTTATTTTTCAAGAATGCCATCAGATTTTTGAATGATGTTATAAAGAGGGTGATTCATTAACAAAGAATTAAGTGCTACACTTTTCATTTTTTCAGTCAGTGAAATTTCTTTGGATCTTTTCAGCACCAAGTTGAGCTGCATAACATAAGATTAAAAATAAATCAGAAAGCAGCAACTTTGAAAACAGGAAGCAGTGCTCCACTCCACAGGTATCTGGAGAATGGAAATCTGTCTTCTCCTACTTGTCTGACGCTTGTCCTAGCTCTGATCTCACATCTAAAGAGCTAAGAAGTGGGAAACTGTAGCAGGGTGAAGCAGATCCACGGAAGGACTTGAAACAGCTATCCTGAATAAATCACAATCATAGCATGGCTTGGTTCGGAAGGGACCTTAAAAATCATCTAGTTCCAACCTCACACCATGAGGAAGGGTGGTACGTTGATGATTGATGTACCAGATTGGTCCTTCCTGCACCTGAGCTCTCTGGTTTCGGGGTGGCAGTGACATCTCTCCAGCCTGCACAGCGAACACACTTGAAATTACTGCTGCACAGGCAGAGTAAGCAAAGATCCCTGCTGCCACAGTCCTCATCAAAGCCTGAGATTGATATCACTTCTTCCCAGAGTTTATGTGATGCCTAAAGGCAAGAGAACTGCAAGAAAAGCAAGTGCATTTGGCAAGACCAAAGACTGGTCAGCTCTGCTGTGATTTTCTCTCTTTCCATCTCTTTCTTCCTTTTCTTGCGACTTTACCATTAAGCATCTTTGTACTCTGGGGCTCAGTGATTTAATGTGCCATCACTAATGGCAATTCAGACCTCATATTTCAGAAGTTACACTCCAATTCTACAACTGTACTTATGAAATGGGCAGGGGGGAAAAAAAGGCAAAGGTTACTAACCAGACATGTCTTTAGAAATATTGTTCCTAATTGGAGACCACCATTAATGAACTAAATGGGACAATGAAAGAAAGAAAAGGCAGTATTTGGAAGAGCCAGTTCAGTAATGAACTGTCAAGGCCTACTCTCTTCTCACCTAATTGAAATGCTGCTTCTGCTGCCTTTTTTATTGACTTGCCTTTGGCTTTCAAAATACTTCCCAAAGACATGTGGATTTTATATTAACTTCTCCATTTGCTGCACATCACTTTTATAGCATTGTTTAGGTATTGAGGTGGGGTTTTTTCCTTATTTTTTTCCTAAATAAATGAAAGAACATTTTGACCTTATTAATAGCAGTGAAAACACAGATTTTCAGGCAATTTTCAGGCCCACGTATCTTGGCCCACACAAATCTATTTGCATACAAGCACAGACTACACAAAATCAGGGAACTGGTTGGTTTTTTCCATCTATTATGGTGGTTATACTAGCTGATGACATTAAGAGATGGATTATTTTGTTTTGCATCCCATTTTCAAGTATTTTCTATCTTCCTAAGTATCTTTGTATCTTCATATGTTTTTAAGTTTCTAAGTGGCAAGTTAAGGATTGCTATGTTGCTATTGTTCTATGCCAATAAAAATAAAGTTTTGGTACCAAGGAAGGACTCACCCAAGCTCCTTATACTAAATACTGCTACTTACCAGCCCTTCTGTTTCATCAACAAAAATTATAATTGCTTCTCTCATGAGAAATAAAAAAGAAAATTTTTTGCACTGCCACAGTTGTGGCCTTAGGATTATTTGTGATGAGAGAAAACACTGTTTTTTTCTGGTTTCTTCAGTCACCAGAGTCACCTTACAAGCATTTGTACAAAAATAACAACCCGTGTTCTCATCTCCTAAAGTAACCACATCACCTTAGAGCTACAGGACAATTTGACAGGGAAGAGAAGCTCCCTTCCTGTAGGGCTGCAGCCTCTTCTGCGGGTGCCCCCTCACCCCTTGCTGCAGATGCCCTGTGGGGCCCAGGGAGGAGTCTTCTCCAAAGCGGGAAGATTTAGAGCTTCCTTGGCTTTTGCAACAAACACATTGCATGTCTGTGAAAGGTATCACTCCCAGCAAAGCCAGCTGAGGTTTTACTGCAGAGTTCAGCAAGGTTTCCTTACTTGCTTGCTCCGTAGATGTTTTCTATATGTAAGCTGCTGAGTCTTAGCTCCCATAGGCTGGGATTGGGGTTTCTCCATCATCAGCTTAGAAAACTTCTGTTGTGTGACACTGGACTGATGTTTCCAGCACAAAAGCTGGGATGATGAAGAGGAGGAGAAGTGTCACTGGACTGAGTCTTAAGCCAACGTGGAATCCAGACCAAGGGCATGAACTGCCCTGAGATTAATTTTTCTGTTCTGTTCTAAGATCAGTATTTCTGAAACTAAAGACCTTTCTACAACTATGGATGTCACACTTCCATTGGAAGGAAACAATCAAATGGATTAATTGGTGAAATAATTTACCCAAAATAATAAAATAAAATAGATGATAATAATTCTTATAAAAGAAAAAATAAAAGAGAAAAGTCTGCCACATACAAAGTAAATAATAACAGTATAAGCAAATCTAGAGTCCTTCCTGGAACTGCCTAAATGAAGCTGGCTAAATTAATCCAAGAAAGAATCCACCCTGCATTAATTATCATTATAACTGATCCTCTTTCTTGAGTCTTGATGTTTATTATGTTGCACAATATGATTTGCTGTGTATTTTGTATTTACTTATCTCCACTTAACTACAAGACTGAGAATTACTAACACCACAGGTTTAGCATAGTTTAGTGCTGTTTCTGCCTGTATCGTAATTATTTTTTATGTTTCATTAAGTTTTTATGTGATTTTAGATGTTCTCACAAATCATTTACTTCATATGTGTTAATGTTTTATTTGCATTTCTTTGTGATCCCTTTACAGCTAACTGCCAATTATTACAGAATCGGATATTAATTCTATCACAAACTATGATATTTATTGCATATAGTTTAGAATAAATAATAGATTATGCACATTTAAATGACTAATTTCTCCTTCTGTAATATTGTCCATGGACACATATAAAAATACTCTAAAGATCCTGATGTAAGTGGTTATTAGTTGTCCCCATGTGAACACATAAAGAAGCTCAGAGAGATAAAGTGACTTGCTTATAGATACTAATTTTAATGACCTAATTCAAAACTCTATTGGGTCTACCCACTGCCTCCAATAGGATTTGAATCAGTCCCCAGAAGTCAGCATGGAGCGGAAAGCAGACCCCGGGATCTCTGTTAGGGCCAGGCCTTCTAATTAACAATCCTGAAAATGATTCATCGAAACAAGAAGTATTTCATTTTATTTGTTGTAGCGCAAAGTAGGCTATTAACTCCCAATGTCACTTTGGATTCCAAAGGATCATTAACTGTCAAGGCCATGAAAAGAGATCACACTTGTAAATTCTGACTGATCAGTTTTGCTGCTGAGATTTTATGTCGTTTGCTGTCCAGTAGCTCATAATTTCTTTCTCTCAGCAGTTTCTGTCAATGAGTACTTTCTTCTAGCCAGAAACTGTCTCTTGGAGACTGAAAAACAGTTTTGTGTTGTCATCCCCTTCATTTTGGTAGTTTCACATCTGCAGTAGAAGATGTACTGCCTGAATATAGCAAATGAATACAGATGTAGCAAATAACATCCCTCATTTATCTTTACTTGCTAATGATCATTATTAGCTGAAAACTGATGGATTTGAAACCAAAGCTCCAACCCTCAGGTCATCAGTAACTATATAACTAATGATGTTTGGTGACCCTTTAATATTTTTAAATGAACTACATCAGACTGTACCCATGTCAAAATGATCCTTTAGTAGCAAAAAGCCTCCAAAGGGCAATATTTTCTTGCTGAGGGGAAAAAATGTCTGGGGACTTAAGCTTCAGCTTCTCCTTTTGCTTTAGCTTCTCTTTTCTGCTCCCCAAGCAGGAAGAAGAATCCCCCATTTTAAAAACAGTTTTCACACAGCAGCAGAAAAGGACCTTCACCATAGCAGAGCCTGTTACAGGCTCAGGAGTGCTCCGTCAGACCTGGGACAGCCAAGCAGCCTCCTTCAGGAGCCACAGGAAAGCTTTGGGAATACTGCACCTTTCTGCCAGCCTGCAGTTCTCTGCACATAAAGCCAAGTTTTTTGGTGAATATACTGTCAAGACTCTTGACAATACTAGCATTTACTCTGTTTGGGATGTGCAGATCATTCTCAGCTCTTTTTTTAGCATGGAAGCAGTGTCAAAGATAGATGTATCTCTTTCCCATATGCCCACCCAAGGATTAGGATAGAATTTTTTTTGCAAGATTTAGCTAAAACTGTCAGCTCCAGTTTATTTTTTCAGAAGCAAGTGTGCAGCTGCATTTCAATCCAATCACAGTAAATACTATTTGATGAACAAGATGATCTCTACTCTCTTTACAATGTCTAACTAGTGAATAGCAATCCTAAATCCATCGATAAGTATGTGTTGCCTTCTCTAAATAGGCTTTCTGCAAAATCCCAGCAATGTAATAAGCCCTCAGCAACCAAATTACTTTATTGCCTTCTACTTCAGATGGTGTTGAAAATTATTTAAGACAGAGGAAAGCACTGAATCAGAGCAGAGTACAGGAACAGAATGGAGCTTCTGAAGCAACACAGAGTGCTGCAGACCTGCTCCAGATCTGTTATATCACCATGGAGAAGTTACTTCTCTTTTTCTATTTATCACCCATCGCTGATTTATCTGCCAGACCTTGTTCATCCTCCTGGTAAAGAACGGCTCCCACCACATAAACATGCAGGCAGAGCCCAGCACAAAGGGCCCCTGCTTGACACTAAAGAAACACACTTTAATAACTGTGCCTGTGTCCAAATTTGATATACAGGTTGCAGATAACTTCACAACATGTCAACATTTTGAGGAGCAAAGTCCAAAATGATCAACAATGGACTTAATTTGGCAGTTTAACAACTTATTAACGGCTTGTTGTCAGCCCTCAGCCTATCCTTCGTAGCAGAGGTACTGAAGCAAGAGCGTAGACATGCATTTCAGCATGTCAAGACTGAGACTCAGCCCGCTTTACCCTGCAGTTATTTTAAGCTGCAGGAGTTTGCACTGAAGCAGCAGAGATTCAGGCATCCTGTTCATCTGTATATGTCTCTTGCTCTGAGATGTGCTGGCTACACTGCAGCACACTTGAAGTCTTATGGAGATGAGCCAGTGGGTCCTGTGATAATAAGAGACAACAGGGAAACACCAATGAAATACCTCAAAGGAATTAAGCAGTGTTCCTCTAAGGTGACACAACTGACAGCCCGTCTGAGGGGTGTCTATACCGAGGCACTCAGCATGGGAAACAAACAGAAGGAGGTAGAAGCCACCAGGCTGCTGGTAAGATATGACCCAGTTACCGTTATTGAAATTGATGGTATGAGTGCATGACTGGAGTGTGGCTATCAATGGCCACAGACTCTTCAGAAGGGCTGGAGAGGACAGAGGAGTGGAGAGTTTGCCCTCTACATCAAGAAATGGAGATTGTGAAGAGCTGAGAAAAAACAACCATGAGCAGGTGAAAGCTTATGGGTAAGAATTAGAAACTGAGGAAACAAAGGGAGCTTTGTGGTTGATGTCTACTACAGGCCACCCGATCAAAGTGGGCCTATTGATGAAGCCTTCTTGCTCCAGCTAGAGGAGGCATCACGCTTGCAGGCTCTAGTCCTGCTGGGGCTCTTCAACCACCCCAATATCTGCTGGAAAAGTAACAGAGAGAGCTGTAGGAAATAAGGAAATTCTGGAGTGCACTGAACATAACTTCTTAAGTCAAGTAATGGACAGATATTATGTTTACTCACATAGAAACATCTCTGTAGACCCCAAGGTCAGCAGGAAGGGAGGGGCAGGAGGTGCTCCAGGCTCCAGAGCAGAGATTGCCCTGCAGCCCCTGGTGCAGACCTTGGTGAGGCAGCTGTGCCCCTGCAGCCCATGGAGGTCCATGGTGGAGCAGAGATCCACCTGCAGCCCCTGGAGAATCCCATGCTGGAGCAGGTGGATATCTGAAGGAGGCTGGGAATGATCCCATGGAAAACATGCACTGGAGCAGGCTCGTATCAGGACCTGTGGCCCTGTGGAGACAGAAGCCCACTCTGGTGCAGGTTTATGGGCAGGACTTGTGACCCCACAGGAGACCCACACTGGAGCAGACTGTTCCTGAAGGACTGCGCTTCCTGGAGAGACCCATGCTGCAGCAGTCTGTGAAGAACCACAACCCTTGGGAAAGACTCACATTGGAGAAATTCATGGAAGACTGTCTCCTGTGCAAGGGAACCCACTCGGGAGCAGGGGAAGAGTGTGAAACATGTGAGGAATCCTCCCCCTGAGGAGGAAAGAGTGTCAGAGACAGTGTGTGCTGAACTGACCACAGCCCCCATTCCCTGTCCCTCTGTGCCACTGGAGATGAGGAGGTGGAGAAAATGGCAAGTGAAGTTGAGCCTAGGAAGAAGGGAGGGGTGGGGGAAGGTGTTTTAAGATTTTGTTTTTATTTCACATAACCCCAAATTTATCTAATTTCCCCAAGCTGAGTCTGTTTTGACCATGACAGTAACTGGTGAGACAGTCGATCTTGGCCCACAAGCCTTTCATTAAGTATTCTATCCTTCATCCAGCTGAGGAGGGCAGTGACAGAGTGGCTTTGGTGGGCACCTGGTGTCCAGCCAGGGTCAACCCACCACACAAACATTTTTTACAGAAAATGTTTGGTGATTTACATTAGCTAATAACTACTTGGAAAGTATTTCAAAACTGGAAAGGATTACAGCAATGCTAAATGTGGTAGCAGTTCTCCTCCTCTGGTCAGCAACAATTATTATATATCAGCATTTTTAAGTGACATATCATCCCCACACTTCTTCCGCTGACAGGCAGACACATATGTACGGACAGTAGCATAAGTAACTCATATATAATAACTCATTCTTCAATCTTTCCATTAGTTGCACATGAAAAAGGGGGAAATATGCAAAAATTGACTGTTACAGAGCTACATAAAGAAACCTACATCACAGCATAGATATAATTAAAGTAATTTTTGAAAAGTTTCTGTTGTGCACGCTTTCTCTGTCTTTCCCTCTCTTCATTATCTTCAACACTTATCTATGTTATTGATTGGATCATCCTGTGATATGAAAAGTCGAATGGCTGTCTACTTTTCCACACACATTTCTACATGCTCTCTATGTGTCCTTTGGCTGCTTGGTGGGCCTTCAGAGTCTTGTTTTCAGTATTTTGATGTTTGAGAATAATGTCAAGAATGACCTTCACAGCAGCTTCCTTTCTGCCAAATCTCTTTTATTCTTACTTAAATGTTGCACTGTAATGTGTTTTGACGTGTTCACTGACTTGTAGAAAGGAAAAAAAAGTGTATTCAAAGAATGACCTGCCCAGAATAGATGTCATAAGTGATAAAGTATTCTTATTTCCTGTAATTTATTGCTACATATGACTGTAGCTATAGCATCAAGTGGTGAGACCTCATTAGGTCCCTTAAGGTCAGTCTAAACCTATGCTCACACAGAGATATCCAATAAAGACTGAAATATCCAGGAAGAGCTTAAAGCATTTGGTTCATTTGTATAAAATCTAAGTCACAGCAAATATCACACGATTCCCTTGACACTGGCATTGGTAAAGGTGCCCAGCTTACCTTTCCCAAACCTTCAGTATGCAATTTTTTTGGCCTTAGTCACTTTGATTGTGATCCATGGCAGCCAAGCAAATTTAATTTAACCCCTTCCATGGAAAGTGGAGGGATTTCCCCTTCACAACCACTCTTCACAGCCTTCTCTCCTTCCTTGCTTGCAGTTGCCCTGTCCTCCTCCCCTACATCCCTCGTACAAGAAACATCTTTAACTCAACTCACAAAAGCAGTTTTGGCTCTATACTAATGAACTAAATGAATGCACTTATTGTGCACCAGAATTGGCACTGTGCAAGTGGTGGGGGCACAGAGTCAGAAGTCAAGAGGAAAGGTGGAGGCAGGAGGATGGAGTGGGAACTCCCCCATTAAGCAGTACCCAGGCATTTCGTACCAATGCACCAGGGATTCATCTCACTTAACTGCAGCCAGATGGGAACAGGACGAATTTTAGGCTGTCTCCTTCCTTCTGTAGTCAGAAGAAAAATGATGGCACCTCTGCAGAATGCGCCATCTCATCTCATCCCTCTTCACCGACTACAGAGCAGACCTTGAAGATTAGCTTAAATTAGACTTCTATTTAGCAATTAAAGTGCCTAAACAGGTGTTTCTAAGTGCCAGAGGAGACACCCTAGGGTGTCATATCCATCTACCTCAGATAGACATTTTGGATATCCCAGAGCATCCATAGTGGTACTGATTCCTAAACGTAGGCACCTACGTCACTCTCCTAACATCTCCCTTTTTGAAGTGCAGTTACTTTAAAAATAAAGGGAATAACTCTTTAGTTCCCTCTTCTTTCACACTGGTGTCAAGCTGTGAACCCAGAGAGTTAAAAATATAAAGAGAAGCTTTCTGTCTTTGTTCCAAGATCCTAGTCTACCAGGATTAGTCAAAGTGATTAGCTGATAAGGACCCTTCATGTTCCTCTCTCATGTCTCCAGAAAAAAACACCTGAGGGGGTTTTGTTCCTGCTCTGAATCCCCACTGAAAGCCAGCCAGCCCCCCTGAATTCTGCTTCCACAAGAAAATTTCCCAATGGAAGTTGTCATCATGGTGTTTCTGATGCTGCTCGGCAATATAAAAAAAGCTATTTTCGTGTTTTCCCCAATGGCTCCCTTTTCTATGGTATCTAAATGTCTCACCACACATTCAGCCTCTCACATCTCAGTGTTCAAAATGTTCCAGGGTCTAGAGTGGTCATGCACTCACGCTTTAGTATATAGCCATTTACCTGAATATACTTTAGAGTGTCTCCCTGCTCTTCCCAGGCTTTCTGACCAGGATCTTCAGCCTCTGCAGTAATACTTCCCAGAACCAGGCAAAACCTCCAGTGCTTTAAACCCCCATCAATACTCCTCAAAAGATAACAAAGATATTTTTAGCAAATATGCTCCTGGCCAAACTGCACAGTCGCTTCATACCATAACCATAGATAACTCAGGACAAAACCATCAAATAGGTTTGAGTGGGGAAAAAACAGAAAAACAGCAAGGGAGAAAATTGGGATAGGGAGGCTTTTACTCTAATGCACAGTACTTGTTCGAAGCACTGAAGTACAAGTTTACTTCTTTGGCTAGAAAATTTTTGAACAACTTTCCCAGGTTACCTAAAAGATTCAGAAACACTGGATTCAAGAATACTTCTGGGAGACGTCTTTCAGTATCTCCAGATAATGCTACATGAGTTTAAAAAATGTGCTCAACTGAGGTAGGAATCGGTTTTCAACACAAAGTATCTCTTAAAAAAATAGGGATCCCTTATGTGTATCATTCAGGCAAGATCTTTAACCAACTTCCACCACTTAGAGTATTGTCTTAACACCCAGGCTAGTGAGCCATTCCATCTCTGGTCCTGTTTTTGTTTTATTTTTTACCATAGTGTGTTATTGTAGCACTCAGAATAACTCCTGCCAAATGGGGTAACTTCTTAATATTTTTATCTCTGCAGTATCTCTTGCCTGTAGACACAGCCTGTATAAATATTTCCCTTTTGTCCAAAGTGTCCCAAGAGCTTCAACTAGATTAAATTGGATAGAAACCAACACAAACCAAGATTACACCTAGCAATTGGGAAATCCAGAAGGAATTCCGTCACTTTACAAATATGTGCGAGTAGGAACTGGTATTCCAGTGGCAACATTCTTTCATGTATACACATATATTTTCTGGGGCACTGAGATGTTGGGTGTCTGTTCAGTATGAGTATTTGTATAACTTTTCAACTATGTCTGCAGGATCAGCAAACTTAACTTTTAATTCCCAGGCAGATGTCTGTCAGGAAGCTCAGCACTGAAAAAAACAGCATGTCCATGAGGTCATGGCATGTATAAGCAGAATTAGCACAGAAACACGGGGCAGTTTAGATTAGAAAATTTTAGGTTGTGTAGTCCAGCCCCTTGCTTGGTGCTGGATCCAATTTGCTCAGGTTTCTCTGAAGCTCATCCAGTTGCACTCTGAGGATCTCCAGTAATGGATATTTGACAATCCCTCTGAGCAACAGTTTCGAACCTATTTCCTTACATCTAATCCCAGTTTCACATATTCTAAGTTTTGGCTGCTGACCCTTGTCCTGTGCACCTTGCCCTTCTCTGTACCTGTACATCTCTGAAAAGAGTTCAGCTTCATCTTCTGGGCAGCCTCCCCTTAGGTGGCTGCAGACAGCAGCAAGATCTCCCCTTGTCTTGTCTTAAGGCTCAAACCCCCCAGTTTTCTACAGCATCTCCTTTTACATCCTATGCCCCAGCCCCATGACTTTCTTAGGGATTTTCTGGTGTACTTGCTCCAGTACACCCATATTTTTCTTGTGCTGAGGAGCCAAAATATGGGCACAGCACTCCAAACATAGCCTCAGGCATGCTGAGAGGAATGGGAGGTTCGCTGCCCTTGAGCTCTTGCTAATTTCTCTCAAGTGTATAATACAAAAGTACAGCTTTGCATATGTGATCCAGAGAGCATCCAGAGCGATCTTGATGCAATACTAAGTGTTAGAACAGAGCAGGAATGTTCTAGAGTTATCAAGATGGAAGATTCCTCTTAATCAGAAATAGCTTTCCTCTCCTCAAAGAGATTCCATTTGGGGAGTGAGATCTAGATGGATGGTTTTTTCTACAGTTTCCTGATCTTTTAACCATGAATTATGGATACTTCATACAGGATGCTGCCAAACAAAAGTTGCAGTCTATTTCACCTATGAAATCAGTCTGTTTTAAGGAACTCATTTGATCCTAAATATACTTTAATTTTTTGGCTTCCAGCTGCTACAGATTGCTGCAGGCATAAACTGTGCTTGATTCCTGTGCATAACAGGACCCATTAGCAACATTCAGACAAATAGCTATAAGAGCAAATATGGCTAGTTTAAGCAATATTTGCAACAGAAAACAATTTGGGTGCCGTGAAATTACAGCTTGATAGGTCTGTGAGCAGGGCAGTGTGTGGGATTCTTCAAAGCAGTTGATAAACACAAAGCTGTTCCCAGCACAGGCTCACAAGGACAACCAATTTTCTTCTTCTGGACGAGCTGTTCATTGATCATCGGCATAACTTCAAACAAGAAGGAAACAGAATCTCTCTCTCTCCTTCACCACAAAGACACTAAGTGAGACAAGGTAGGAAAGGCTCTGCTCCACAAACAGACTTGCATAACTAAAGCAGCACAGTAAAGAGATTAGTACCAAGTGAGCTCTTGTGCTAAACCAGGGCTCAACAAGACATATGATCTTACTCCAGGCATTTCCTCTTTGGAGGTTTTCTTGGTTAAATCTTCATGCAGTGCCATGTTCACCTGCCCAGAATGAACTGGTTTTGTTCCCATTGGGTTAAGTAGCCTGAAAATGCCTACAGTGAGCCAAGGACATGCTTCTAAGGATTTGCATTCACTGAGAAATGTACTGCTCTGTGTTATTGTTCTTTCTGCTAATCCCTTTTGCAGATATTTAACTGCTTCCTGGTGGTTTTCTAAGCATTTGTTTTGTTTTATCATAATGTTACACTATCCATAAAAGATAAAGCAATTCTCTAGATATGTCTAGCAGTCATCTCAGAAAATGCTGTCCTCTCTCTTACTGCTGATTTAAGACAGGACTTGTTCCAAGACAGACCAAGGCTGTACAATGAACATGATGCGCAAGCGATTCAAGGGGAGAGAATAAGCCAAGGACAAGATTGGAACAGTTTCCAGACTTCTTATTTAAGAAAGGAACTCCAGTGAGTTTTGGTGGCATTTCCAGGATGTGATTTAGTGAACTGAGTGAATAACTTACTCAGGGTAGCAGGTTACACTTTTACCTTTAATCTCCGCTCTGTAGGAGCTTGACCTCTGTGGCTGTCAGTCATTTATCTTTTCAACTTCATGTCCTCATTTCTTCAAATTAATAAGTGCAGGTGTTTTTGAACATGTGCTCACATGGCTCCATTTGTAGGAATTTTCAAAACTAAACTTACTGTAAAAATCTTCCTTTATCTTCTGTTAAATATCCAATAGTTTTTTAGTTGTTATTTTTACAGTGTTCCTAATGGTATAAATATGTGTATGGTAAGGAAGAAATGGAAGAAGTATATTCATCAGGCAGCAAAATAAGTTGTGAATGAAAGGCTGTCTTCCTTCCCGTAGCCCCTCCAGGACAACAAACATAAATCTCCATCAATATAGGGCATTAAACACAGCGATATGAATTGGAAATGCAATCATATTTTATTATTATATAGGAAGTGACAACAATGACAGCTACTGGGGGTAGCTGCCACAGCACAACAGCAGGGGTCAAAAAGGGCACGAGGCATGTCATCTACTACAAAGCTCAAGAGGTTTTGCTGTAGTCAACACCTTCCCTATCTCCCACCCCTCACTCTTGTTCTTGGGCAGAGTGCAGACAGGAGGTCATTCATGATCCTCTGCACATCTCTCTGAAGCCCTGGGTATGAACACGCAAATCCATTGAAACCAGGGGGTCTGGCAATGCAGCAGATGCATTGGGTCACACCAAGGTCCCAACTAGCCCCACGTCCTGTCTCCAGCAGCAACATAGCAGATGCGTCTGAAATAGTTAAAAGTCAGAGCAATCATTATCACAGCTTCCCAGAATATTCTTCTAGTGCTCCACAATCTGTAACACAGGAAGCCCCAGAGCCAAAGCTAGTGTCTCTATAATAGCTTTGAATATGTTTTTCTTCCATGAGTTTATCCACGCAACCAATTGAAACATTTAGTGTTTATGTAAATGCTTGGCATCTGCAACAGCCTTTGGCAACGCATTACACACCCTAACTTCATGTTGTGCCACTCTAACCACCTCCTTGTATTTGCTTTCAAGGCGTTAAATTTAAGTGTTGTTTGATAATCTCAAATCATGCGTGGGAAAAAGGCAGCAGCACCACCTCTAAGGCTGCTGCCACTCACTAACCAGCCACCCAAGGAAAGGAGTACTTTCAGCCCATTCACTGGCGTGTTCTTAAAGCAGATGGGCCAGGAAATCTCTAACAGTGAAGGTAAATAGCTATTCTGGCTTATCCTAGTGCTTCAAAAGAGCAAATGGAATTACATACGGTCACCTAAGGTGGAACTTTATTGTTAAAAATTGCAAGATTTATGAAACCAACTCTGTTACTTCAAAATATTAGAGCTACTGAAAAGCAAGATTTCATCAGCTTTTATGCTTCTTTGTATTGAAGTCCAGGGTTTTGAGGTGGCTTTTTTTCAGCTACTCAACCGGGTACTCAGCTGGAAATTTCTTTCTCGGTTTTTTTTGTTGTTGTTATTTTGATTTTTTTGCCCCCCTCATTCCTTATAAAGTCCTAGGTCCTATGCAGGACTAATATCTATCCAGTCTGAGGCTTTATCATGTCCATCATGGACAGACAAGCCTCACTTAGCCACCTCCATTTTATGGTCTTCAGAACAGACTCGGTTCACTTTACTTCAGATCAAGGCAAGCAACATGATCTTTGTCACAAGGTCAATTTTCAACCATTCTTTGCTTTCCAGGTCACTTGCTGAGTGGTTTCTGAGACTACAGTAATTTCTCTGTAACATTGCCTTTAAATAATTCCCTTAAATGCGGTTGTAACACGATGTGCTCCAAAGCATTCTATCTACACTTCTCCATATTCACTGATGATTATATGGACCTTCACCATCTCTTTTGTGGGCCAAAGAGATTTCATCTCTTCAACAACTATTTGTATAAAAGAGTTCTGTATACATGACAGATTTCTTTTTCTCTGCTTAGCATCATTTTCCAGATTTACTGTATCTTTTCGTTGGATTGACGGGGCTAGATCTCATACCATGCTGAAGATGAGGGCAGATCCTGGATCTTTGAAATCACGTGACACCTTTTTCTGTTTTGTTTTGGTTTGCTTTCCTAAGAGTTCCTACCTTCCCATTTTCTTTGTATATTTTTACTGCTACTCTGCCCTGAGCTCGGGCTTCCATACACTTAACCATCCTAGTCACAAAAACTTCATCCTTGAGTCTTAGTTAGCTCAGAGCATCATATTTGCAAAGCTGGGATCCACCTATCCCCCACATATGTATCAAAATTGAATGTCATTTGCCATTTTTTACACCTGGTCATTCAGAAAGGCAAGGACATTCTTCAGTGTCTCAGCCAACTCTTGACCTTGAATAACAGTAGTGACAGCAAATTCTGTCACCTCATTGCTCCAGCCTCTTACCAGACCATTTGAAAATGTGGGTTTATTTTGGTAATTTTCCTTCCCAGTAAGAAATGAACATTTATTCCTACTCTGTTTCCTATCTTTTAGGGAGTTATTTATCCAATTACTTTATCCTTTCCCATCTTCATGTCCTTAGCAGTCTTCAATGAGAAATTTTCTTGACTGCCTTTTCCAAACTTTAGTAGATTATGACACTTAGACTTGTCCATGGCAAGTTTCTGTTTGCTCTTCTCACACACACAGCAGATAAGTGATCTGTAACATGTTTTCTTGGTCAGCTACAGCCATGGCTAGCCAAATGCTTCACATACAAGTTCAAATGCTGTTTACTCAGAAAAAAATACTCCCTGCCAAAACCTGGAATAGTATCTTTTCTATTAGCCAGATGTTAATTGTAAGTCTTTTCTGAATTCTAGACTTAATGTTGAGCTTGCTTGGTGATATCACGTTAAGCAATCCCATTAGCCCTTCCTATAATGATCACAAGAGTCCTAAAAGCTACTGGCAAATTTCAAGTGTCATATGAAATAAATAAAAATCACTCTTGATGATCACTCAGTGATGTTAGTAAAACAGAAACTTTAGTGAGGTTCCACTCTAAGAGCCCTTGAAAGGAGTAATCCGTGCACACAAGAGAGAGCAAGGACTGAAAACATGCTTGAACTGGCACGAAAATCATAAAGAGGAACTCTTACTCCCCTGCATCCTGCCTCTTGGTGGCTGACCTTTGACAGAAGAGGTGAGAGCATAATGCAAGATTGACTAAAAAATATCATGGAAAACAGTGGCAACAAGAGGCACTATGCACAGGTGCTTGTAAGGTCTGAGAAGGAGCCTAATCAACATCTCTGTGTAAAACCCAGAGGGTCATTTGGCACCTGAACTGACCAGCAATGTGCTGAAAGTTGGATGCAGAATATTAAGTCTAAAGACAGTGTTTAAGAAAGATTCACAAATTTCTTTTTTTCCTCCTGTGAATGGAAGAGAACACAATGAAAATAATGCGTCTGAAAAGAACAGAAGGAGGAGAAAAAAGCATGCAAATTAATTGTTGGGAATAAAAAACCTGTGCACAGAAATACGAGTCTAATACATGCTTTGTGATTTGCTGATTTCCACAAGAATCACAAAATCACAGCATGGTTTGGGTTGGAAGGGATCTTTGCAGAGCTTCTACTTCCAAGCCCCCTGCCATGGGCAGGGACACCTTCCACTAGACCAGGGTCAGAACCCCTTCCAGCCTGGCCTTGAACATCTCAGGGATGTGGCGTGTTAGAAGCTCTCACGATTATAAATTAACACAACCTAAAAAGCAGTTGATATTTTATCCATACCAATATCAAACAAAAAAACCTATCTAATTACGATCATTACTATGAACCAAAACATTCAGTGTATTCTTTCTAGCATTGCAGAATGAAGAAAAAATTTCTCATAATTCTGTGATTGTACAAAATTTGACATTTAAAAATCAGGAAGACAGACTGATGTATCGGTCCTCTGCACGTTTTTTTCTTCTACGTTTCTGGTTGCAGGCGTGCTCAGAGACATTGTAGAATTACAAAATGTTACACTGGAGGGCACTTCCACTCTAATTTGTAGTCCTAAAATTATCTTTGTTTATTTGTTCAAATTCCAGGAAGCCTGATACCTCCATAAAACTTCCAGTGCTTGTATATTCTTGCAGGTCAGAGAGATAATGTGAAAATGCTTTCATGCTGAATACTTCCACCTCATTCCCAAATATGCTATGCCAAATCCATGTTTTCAATTGACACCGATGAATGGACTAGATCCTTTGTGGATATGAATCAATGTAGCTGCATTGATTCCATTTTACTTGAGAAATTTGTGACAGCTGAGAATCCGGCTCAAGACTTTAATTGGCTCTAAAAAGTGAGGGAAAATGAAATACCAAAATAAATCAAACAAACACAGGTACATTCAGTCAATATTTAGTACACTACACCTCATACTCTTTCACCAGCACCACCCAGCTCAATGTCTTTTTGATGTTGTGTTCCAGTCAATTAGGGAAGGCAAATGTGCAACCCGGAGAGAGTTAATGTTCTGGAGACTGAGGGAACAGAAAGGAAAAGAGGGAATTTTCTGTCCTACAAATGTTGCTCCTGTGAGTAATTGACGTGAGTTTCCTAATCCTCTCTTAAACTCATACACAGAAGAGTCAGTCAAACACTGCCTTTTAATAAAGTTCCTTATGACACCACTCTTCATGGCCATGAAATGAGCATTGAGCAATGCTCAACGAGCAATGTTTACTTTGTTTGTGCTTGTTATTACACAGTCCTCAATGGAGAATGGGATAGAGTCCCGGTAACTCAGGTGCTGTGCTTTGCAGCCCGAGGTAAGATTGAAGTCCAACTAAGCCAGGCATTGAACAAAACACAAAGAGAGACTGTAGGGACTGCAGAGCAAAACACACAAGAAAAGAATGAGCAGTGCCCATTTCTGCGAACTCCATGAGCACTCAGGAGTTTCAAGCCGTGCTCAAAGCCCTCTTTGAGGGCTCTGGACTGAGATTTGGCTAATGTGGCCAGGAAAGGCTCTGGTAGAGCTGAGAGCAGCACTCCAAGTCAAAAGCCTTCTCTCCAGCTAGACTTTAAAAGGAGAAGTAGTGTGAGGGGGTATAGACATGAAGATAACAGTTGGAGACTCCAGTTTTTCATCTTATGGGTATGGATTAAAGACAACAACTGAGGACGCAATTCCCTATGCATACACAGTCCTGCAGCTAGTAAAGAATACAGTTATACAAACCCCAACGCTTGACACATTTTGGCCATGTGACAACTCTTGCTCTCCATTTACACTGGGGCCATGTAAGAATTTTTGTACGCTCTTTTCAAAACATCTATTTTGCAATTCTGATCTTTCCAAATGCAGTATATGGCATCTTTCCAGGAGCTCAGGGCCCTATCAGATATTTATTTTAGGGATTTCACTAGAAAAACACAGATGTGGGAGAGTCATCTAGGCAAAACATTTATTTTTTTCCAAGACGATGCTTCCTCTGTAAGCCAATCAAAGCTATTAAAGTTTGAAAACATGTTGTAGTCAGGTGTCATCACCAGCAGGTTCATCTTTTGAGTAATACAGCCTCCAAACCCCTCTGTGCATAAGATGAAAACCCATTCAAGAAGAGTCACAAGCCCTACAAATAATCACAACATTTATTCCAGACAATTCAGGCAGAGATTGTTTTATAGAGACCCAAAATAACAAACTTCTCCAATCTCTCAAATTTTTGGAATTTACTCCATGTTAACAGGACTCTGGGCAAAGAACACAAGAAAGTGGAAGTTATCAGTACTGACATTTACTTCCCACCTAAGTGGGCCAAATTTTATGTCACTGTAAATTGACGTTAATATATTTAACTAATTACTTTAATTGACTTTATGTGAGGTTTTTTTCCAGCTGAGTTTGTTGAATGGTGCTAAACCTGGTTTTAAAACTGAGACTGAGCAACTAGCAGCTTCTGCTACTTTCTTGCCTCTCACCAGCTTCTTTCCAAGACAACTGTTGTTGTGTTGCCAACTGGTAGCTGTACTACTCGGTCAATAAAGCCAACCATGCACGGGCTGATGGTTGGTCTGGCCCTCTGTTCTCAGGATTTGGCAATAGCAGTATTTTTCAAAGCCTGTGCCAAAGGCCAGGCATGACGTGACCATGAATAACAAACCAGTCTTTACCCTCTCAACCAACTTCTCTTCAAGAGGCAACAATGCAAGAAATGCATTAAGGGCTGTATTGATACCTAAATATTTATTCAAGTGTATTATTCTGCCTTCTATTCAGGTCTTCTTCAGGTCACTGCTTCCTTCACAACTGTAGACCAATCTTGCAGATTAATGTTGAAATATCATAAATTCTATCTTAAAGAACACCAGATATGCCTGACTGTTTTCAGAATAGGTGAGGAATTTGTTTACTTGATTTATTTCAGTGGATTCTCTTTGCCTATCTTGTCTGGACAGTACCTAGGATTGCTACCTTATAGAGTGCATTTTAATAAAGTGAGGGACGAGCTTCTGGTCCTCAGTTATAAAATTCTGTTGCATAACAAGAGAGGAGTACACGATATATACAAATGGTTTCATCATTTGAAGAAGAAGTCTTTCAGGTAATTATCACTCTCTTTGGAAGGAAGCAAAGATGGTACTTGTTCAGATGTCAGAACCTGATGTTACCCTGCTGATTTAATGGAACACATTCAGTTTATGTTCGCCCATTGAGGTGTGGAAGCATGAACTGGAAGGGAACTTCTAAATTATTATGCCTGGTCCTCTGCAATTGCAGGTACCATGGGTAGCTCCTGGACCATCATCAAAGGGACCTTAAAGGAGACATACCTGAAGTCTTTAAAATATCAGAGGTGTTCTTATTCACACCATGCTATACTCCTAATTAAAATTTCACCTTGAAGTGGTTTATAATAGGTTAATAAATGATGCTTGGAACTTTAAAGAAATGATTAAAGAATGGATGCACATTTTATGCAGCCTAATGGCTTGATTGATTAGCTCTTACGACATTCAGTATTGTCATCTATTGATGTGCTTATAACTAAGACACAGCCCAAATCTATAAAGGATTTACTGTCACTATCATTCATTTATTAACCCTTTACATATGTTTTTTTAACAGAATCTTAATATCAAGCCAAGTTAACACCCTATAATATTTTGGGGAGAAATTTATGTCAATCAAACGTTATGGAATAAATCAGAAATAGTCTTCTCTTATATTACATAGAACGACTTTTAAGAAAATATTTAGATTCCTTTTTTATTTCTAACTTCTTAAAATATTGTGAGACTAAGGAACATACTAATCTATATAACAATATGTAAGAAAAATCCATTATGATGGTCTCTCAGTTATTTTCAGGCAAGTTAAAACCCTAAATTTTTAATCTTCAGTTTACATCAATGAAACTCTCAGAGGCACTCTGCATGATTTAAGGACTTGAATACTGAAATGAAAGGAAAGTGAGGATCTATAGACCCTCTCTGGATCATATTTAAGGGTCTTCAATCTAAACTGATGAGCTCCACAAAGCACTTTTGAGAATCAAGTACTGTTGAAAAGAGCATCATACACAGAAGGACTAGCACTTGTAACTGGTGAATAAAATCCATATTTCTGTAAGATATTCCTCTTACCACAGAATTAAAGTATGATGGAGGTGGGAGGGACCTCTGGAGATCTAGTCCAAGCCCCTACCCAAAGCAAGGCCAGCAGAAGCAGGTTGCTTGGAGCATTTTCAAGTCAGGTAGTAGATATCTCCAGGGATGGACACTACCAAATATCTTTGCGCCAAGTGTTTCAGTGCTCAGTCACCCTTACAGTGAAAAACTTTTCGTCGTACATTTGAATAGAATTTCTGTGTTTCAGGCTGTGCCCACTGCCTCTTGTCCTCTCAGTCAGCACCACTGAAAAGAGCCTGGCTCTATCCTCTTTGCACCCTGTCTTCAGGTATTTATAGCCATTAATTGACAAGGTCCCCCTGAGTCTCCTCCAGGCTAAAAACACCCAGGTCTCTTAGACACTTCTTGTATGGCAGATGCTCCAAATCCTTGATTACTTTAGTTGCCCTTTGCTGGACACAGATGTCCAAGTCTTGTCTGCAGCAGGCAGCCCAGCCTTGGGCACAGAACTCCAGATGTGCCTCACCAGCACTGAGCAGAGGGGAAGGATCACCTCCCTCATCCACTTGGCAATGCTTTTCTTTCTTTGCAGGTGATCACAGCTGTAATCACAGCTGTAATCAAGACAGTAACCACTGCCTTTATGCCAAAGATGAGCAGGTTTACCTGCCTAGACTCTATTCACTCCATTCCCTTCTACCCTCTCTGCTTCCCACTGCTACTTCCGTGTATTTCAGCCTCCATGCATGCAAAGAGGGCTAAACCCAAAATCTCCTTCCTAGTACCAGATCTCCCTTAGCAGCTATCTCAGTCAGATGTGCCGCGCTTCCCACTTCGTGCACAGATCTTACCCACATTTCATGCCCCCTCAGGGACCATCCATGGTGCTCACATTTCAATCCTAGCATCACTGCCCCTGGAGCCAGTACAGAAGCTTCCTCCCGCAGCAGAGCTGAGCACCTGGGTTTGGTACCTTTGCCTCTGGAGAAGGAGAAAATCATCCCAGCCCCCAGGCAGAAAATTTTTTTCTGTATGAATAAAATCTATTGAGGCAGTTTCTCTCTCCATGGCATGGGCCTTTCTTTGATACAAGAATTTATTTCCACAGAAATCAATAACTATAATACAACTGTCTTCTATTTCAAAGAATTGCACAAATGTAACTATAGACGAACTGTCTAAATTTCCCGTTCTTTTTTTCCCTTGAGTCTAGCTATGAACTAAGAGAGAATTGGAACCAAGAAGTTACTGATTTATCTTTTTTTCTGAGTGTTTACTAGGCTGAATGCATTTGACAGGAGACTGCTAAGGAATGTTTTTAATGATGTTTCCAAAATACATTCTAAAACCTGCTGGTTCAGTAATTACCAAATAAGAAGGATGAGAGAAGGATTTTTAAATTTACCTTAGAACTGCTGCTATGGCCATCAAGTATTAACAACAGATTTTGATTGCCATGGCATTCAGCTCAAATCAAACATATGCAAATCAGGTCTTCTTGTATTGCACTCTTTGAAAAGCAACTGTGCCAGTGCAGAGGCTGAAAGAGCACAGGTGATCTTGAAGATGATATTGGTCATTAGCTAGCACAGAAAAGAAAAGAGCAGTCATTGGCTAAGCAAGGATAAATTATCACAAATTTATTTCCGACTGTCAAATGTTTTCTCCTCATAACTTGTCGTGCAGATGCAGGTGAGCAGTAACCACCAAGTCGATATGTTTGTTCCCACCACCATAGACTGCTTTGCATCAATGGAAATACAAACCAGTAAGAGGTCCTACTGGGCAGTACGAGGACACAGCTGAGCTGAGCTGAAGCCTGCAGTCTTCTGAGAACTGACTTAGTTTTGCAACAATTTCACAATCTGAACTAAACTTTTTGAACTTGAGATACCATTCATCATGCTGGTCTGGCCAGAAGCCACATCTGAAAAGGACCCAAGCAAGACACACAGCAGGGGGTACAATATTTCTGTAAATTTAATTCATCAAGGAGGCAGACAGAATGAAGTGGGCAACAAAATGTTCATGTCATACACTGCATCTGCCTGGAGTTTTCTCTTCACTGGTTCCCCAGCTGAGGATAGGATTTTAGCCAATACCAAATGAGTTCTGAAAATCTAACATATAATTTTTAGTTGCCTTTTTATGCAGAATTACTTGTTACCCCATGCTTTCCTGAAGTGTGTTTTTAATTCATCACCAATACATGCCACCATTTATTAGTTCTGATAAAAAAAATGCAAAACCAAACTGCAAGGGTGAGAGGTGATAACATACAGAACAATCTGGACAATAAACTCTGCTCAGGTCCAAGCGCGGCTTGTCTCTTTTTTTTTTTGCACACAAACATGCTCACACACATGTGAATGACTGAAGAGTCAAACCACTCTATGAGTCTTCAAGCTTCTGGTTGTTCAGCCTGCCAGGTCAGTGCTATAGGATGGGAATTGTTAATTTAACATGACTTTCTGAATATGTCCAAAATTAGTTGACCAGATAGTACGGTATTTGCCAAAAAAAATTGTTTTGACAGGATACAGAATACAACTTTTTTGGACAGCATCCCATTTGCCCAGTGATGGCTCTGCAATAGTTTTCCATGCAGCATGCAGCAGAAAACCCTGATCTGAGCTTCAAAAATATACAGGATTATGTGTGTTAAAGTACTAACCACAGAGAAAAAACAAACACTAAATTCTACCTGTATCTAGCCTATATTATGTGGTGTGATTACCTGATCATTCTTTCTCTGTGTCCAGCAGACTTCCTACTGGACTGTTAGTGAGGATACAGGGTAAGGATGTTCCTTTTTCATGCATATTGAACTAAAATTGGCTTAAAAACAGCAATCCTAAGCCAGTGTGTGAGTTCCTCTCCTTTTCCCTGATGTGCCTGTGCTAACAGTAATGCCAAGTGAGAGCAATCATAACCCTGGTTAAACATCAGTGAGCTGTTTGCACCATGCTGACAACTTTAATAATAGCCAAACAGTTCTTAGATGGTCACAGTAAGAAAAGGGCAGACAGTTTTTCAGATTTTGCTTTGTCCCAGTGCTGCCAGCTAGGTGCAACATGACAGCAGTTCAGACACATGCACACAGGGCTAGGTAGCTGCAGGTAGATATAAAGCAGATATTCTGCAGGAGACAGTAAGCAAATGTATGTTGGGAGTGGAAAGGATTTAGCTGGAAGAAACTCAAAACTGTATATGTCTCTGTCAGCAAATCAATTTTCCTCTTGGAGTTCTTCCTCTCTCTTCTGCTGGGTTTTGTGTTTGCTAATCAAACAAATTATTAGAAAAAAGTAAGCTGTCAGGAAACTAAATAGCAGGAAAACACCCTACATTCAAGTCACATTTGATTACCTGCTGCATCTTCCCATGCAACCAGCCCCCTCCTCACCATCACTGTTCCATCACCACTGTCACCAGCTCCTGTGTCCAATGAGACTGTCTAATGGGAAGTATTGCCGATTCACTATGGGATTTATTAGCTGCAGAGAGATTACTGTTAGAGCCAGCCATGCCAGATTATCATTTTAATAACTGGAATTAGTGTGATTTGTCAGGCCAGGGCAGCCCTTGTACTGTGGAATGTTTCCCCTCGCTGGTTATTCCCACTCAATCCCCACCCAAGCTGTGGCAATAAACACTGGAGAAAGGGAACTGTTTATGTCCAATTCTGTGTTACCAGCCAGAGAAATTAAAGCAATATCCCCAAGCTACCCTATGGTATTTATTCAAGGGCCAGAGAGGAATTCTATTTTGAGAGAACATTAGAATATAAATGGAGGTGAAAGTCTCTATTTCTCCCTTTCTCTTTTGCAGAACAAATCTCAGACATTGTTCAGTGCTTCAAAGCTAACAATAAAAGACCGTCATCTTATTCAAGTTGCAATGTTCAGTGCTTTTGTTCTCCAAATCTATTTTACCACGTGGAAAAGCTTTCTGAGGAGTTAATATACACTGTACAAGAATTGTCTCTGTTTAAAAGAATTGCTGCATTCTAAAAATACTGGCAGTTCTGTTATATGTATTTCAGATTTTCTCTGATGTTGAGATCAAAGTTTGGAACTACTGAACTAAAAATCAGTTACCAATATGAATGACACTAGCCTTTAAGCAAGACCATTATATGCTAGACAAATGTGAGCAAGGCCCACAGCAGGTAAATAGGTCATGCCTGGTTTTTTCCTAGATATAGTATGGAAAAGTGTAGTCTATTGTAGCGTAGTGTAGTGTAGCACAGCACAGTGCAGTGTTGTGTGGTATGGCATGGCATGGAATGGCAGGGCATGGCATGGAACAGTTTAATGCAGCCATATCCTCCTAGAAGCTATGCTATGCCACATGGAGGGCAGGGAGGTGATTCAAGACAGTCTGCAAGGCTTCACCAAGGCCAAGTCCTGCCTGACCGACATAGTGGCCTTCTACAATGGAGTGACTACAACAGCGAATAAGAGACAGGATCCAGATGTCATCTCTCTGGACTTGTGTAAAACCTTTGACACAGTCCCCCACAATATCCTTCTCTCTAAATTGGAGAGAGGTGGATTTGATGAGTGAACTGTTCAGTGGACAAAGAATTGGCCGGGCCCTTGCATCCGGAGGGTAGTGGTTAACAGCTCAGAGTCCAAGTGGACATCAGTGATGAGTGGTGTCCCTCAGGAGGTCTGTGTTGAGACCAGTGTTATATAATATCTTCATTAATAACATAGACTAAGGGATCAAGGGCACTCTCAGAAAATTTGCAGATGACACCCAGCTCAGCGGTCCTGTTGACACTCCTGAAAGATGGGATGGCGTCCAGAAGGACCTGGACAAGCTCAGGAAGTGGGCCCATGGGAATCAGATGATATTTAAAGAGACCAGGTGCCAGGTGCTGTACCGGGGTTGGGGATAGCCCTGGTACCAACACAGGCTGGGGGATGAACAGATCAGAGCAGCCCGGCCCAGAAGGACTTGGAGGTGCTGGTGGATGAGAGGCTGGACATGATCCAGCCATGGGCACTCACAGCCCAGAAAGCCAAACGTGTCCTGGGCTGCATCCAAAGCGGCGTGGGCAGCAGGGCCAGGGAGGGGATTCTGCCCCTCTGCCCTGCTCTGGTGAGACCCTACCTGCAGCACTGTGTCCAACTCGGAGAAGCACAGGAAGGACATTGACCAACAGGGGCATGTCCAGAGGAGGCCACCAAGATGATGAGAGGAATGGAGCATCTCTCCCATGAGACAAGGTTCAGAGAATTGGGATTGTTCATCCTGGAGAAGAAAAGGCTTTGGGGTGACCTAATTGCAGCCTTCCAGTACTTCAAGGGGGCCTACAGGAAAGACAGAGAGAGCCAATTTACAAGGGCACGAGGTCAAGGGGGAATGGCTTCAAGTTGAAAGAGGGTAGGATTAGATTAGATATCAGGAAGAAATTCTTTACCATGAGAGCACTGAGGCACTTGAATAGTTTACTGAGAGAAGTTGTGAATGCCTAATACCTGGGAGTGTTCAATGCCAGGTTAGATGAAGCTCTGAGCAACCTGGTCTAGTGGAAGGTGTCCCTGCCCGTGGCAGGAGGTTGGAACTGGATGATCATTAAGGTCACTTCCAATCCCAGCCATTCTATGATTCTATTGTATGTGTTACAATATTGTAACATAAGTCCACGTCCATGTGTCTTGTGCATTACATCCACTGTCCATGTCACTGTCACAGATCCGTTCAGAAATCTTGAACCATTAAAATTCTCCTTGATAGAAAGACAATTTCTTGACTCTAAAATATCATTATTTGTCAACTATGAAGCTTCTGTACACGATCATGAGGGATATCTCATTTGCATCAAATCCAGAGAAATGTTTTTCCCCCTGGCTTTTAAATTGAAAGAAATAGAGAGCTCTTATAGCTGCAAAACCCACCAAACATACTCTGGCAGTATTAGGGGTTGAGGATAAGAGGAGCCAGAGGGGGGCTTTTCCTAGTCAAAGAAGTTCCCAGAAGGAGGAAGGACATGCACTTAACTCCAAATGCTATCAACATGAGTTGTTCACACTCTCAGACACCTCTCGTTCATTTGCAAGCTGCCACCCACATCCAGAGCTGAGCTGTTTTCTGGAGCATGTGCTCTTCATGATGGCTATCTCCCACAACACAGCTGAGTTAGCTCAACTTTCTGCTTCCAAAGCCCTACAGCCAACATGCATCTTGATTTAAACCCTGGGAATTCCCAATGCTGCTCAGCCTTGCCCTGTGTACTTCACTGAGAGATGGGGAGTTTGTTTACTTCCCGCAGGCTGATTAGGCTCCGTGTCGATTCAATGTCAAACGGCTTATTCTCCTCACAAACTGCAATGCATAACCAAACTGTCCTGGATATAAACCCTCCATCACCTCCGCTGGGATTTCACACAGGCATAGCAGCTTTATTTACACGCTTTTTTAAAGTCAGATCAAGTCCTTAGCCTAAGCAATAGGTTTTGAATCGTATCCTTGATAGTAGTAGGAGGTTTTGATATGCCTTCAGTGGATATATGCTTAGGCTGACAGATTGGTCTAATTTGGATCAGATGAAGGTCCTTTATGTATTTGGAAATCTTACAGAACTCCTTCCTTGCCAACTAGTTTTCAATAGACCTTTCAAGATAAAGGAGCTTGTTATAAAAGTATTTCTATGCTCTCAATTCTGGACATGCTCAAAAGCTGGCACAAAGCATGCTCAAAAAGAATGGTGGTGGCTCAGGAGCTGTATAAACCAGTTATTTATATGGAGTACGAGATCAATTATTTAAATCTTTTCAGGAATATATAAAAATGGTTACCATGAAAGCAAGGATGACCATTTAGATAGCTTTCCTGTAGGGAAAAAAACCCAGTAATAGCAATAACAATGAAAGCAGTAAAGAGATATGAGATAATTTTTAGGAAAACTGTCTGCCATCCGGAGGGACATAGACAAGCTCAAGAACTTATAAGAACTTCATGGGGTTCAACAAGGCCAAGTGAAAGGTCCTTCACATGGATAATGGCAACCCCCTGTACCAACACAGACTAGAGGATGAACAGATCAGAGCAGCCCGGCCCAGAAGGACTTGGGGGTGCTGGTGGATGAGAGGCTGGACGTGACCCAGCCATGGGCACTCACAGCCCAGAAAGCCAAACGTGTCCTGGGCTGCATCCAAAGCAGCGTGGGCAGCAGGGCCGGGGAGGGGATTCTGCCCCTCTGCTCTGCCCTTGTGAGACTCCACCTGGAATGCTGTGTCCAGCTCTGGCATCTCCAACATGAGAAGGACATGGATCTGTCAGAAGGAGTACAGAGGAGGCCACCCAGATGATCAGAGGGTTGGAGCACCTCTCCTATGAAGACAGGTTGATATTGGGCAAGGGGTAGTGGTTTTAAAATGGTTTTTTAACCATTTTTTTTTAATGTTGGGGGGGGGAGGGTTAATGGTTTTAAAAGAGGGTTGATTTAGATTAAATATAATATAAGAAATAAGTGTTTCACAATGAAGGTTATAAAACACTGAAACAAATTACCCACAGAAGTGGTAGATACCCCATGCCTGGAAATGTTCAGCGTCATGTTGGATGGAGCTCTGATCAAAGTGATCTAAAGGCAGGTGTCCCTTCCAATCCCAAACACTTTATGATTCTATGATCCTATGATTCTATATTCTGTGTAATAAAGGCAAGAATTTTTTAGAAGGTCTTGTACATAAGATGATGAAAAGTAGAATGAAGAGAGAAAAACAGGTAAAAACTGAGAAGAGATTCCCTTGTAGACAAATCGCCATGTACTAACAAAGCCAGAAACCAAAATGCCAAAAACAAAAATAAAGATGGAGTAGCCAACATGTCCTAAGGCAGAAGAGTTAGACACGTGGTATCTCTTATTAATCAAAATACAAATTTAAAAAATGGGCAGACTTCACATTCAAAGTCTTGGTTAGTCAGGGAAGCAAAGAAGAATTTTTAAGCAGAAAAAAACATTTATTTTTCCGCAGCTCTATCAGCTGGTCTGGTAAAATATATCCCTTCTCCCTTAAAAGCTTGCATTTAAAAATAAAAACAGATGTGATTCTCAAATAAATTACATTTCTTTTATGTCCATCCAAGATGCAGATTTCGGGAATGTCTGAAACAGCAAATCATCTAAAAAACACTTTCCTGAAATTACAGAAAAGAACTCACGTCTCTGCTAACCCATCCCCCCTTGTGCCACAGAATGGGGTTATTATGCATAAATCTCTTCATGCAAAAGACTACCCCTTCTCCTATTACTTAGTAGAAACAGTTTAACATTGGATACAAGACAGTACATAAAAAGGTAGTACTCCTGACTTATTCAAACCACCTGTCTAAGCATTTAAATGAATAAAAGGAGGAAAAGAATCAGAAAGATCATAAAAGGAAGAACATCCCATTACATCACCATATGATGTTGGACTCTAAAGGTGAGAGGATATTACAATTCAGTTAATAAAACATCTGTAGTGTCACACTGAAGTAGCAAAAGGCAGACAGCTATTTCAAGTGTGGATGCTTTTCTGCAATTATAAAAAGTACAATCTGGTTTTGGCTTCTTTAGTTTCCAGCTAAATATAAGAAAACAAACACCCACTTCCTTATGTATATTGCTGCCTTGTTCTCAAATATATAGACAAACACTGCAATCTCATGTGTCTTTTTTTTTTCCTGAAAAGACTGCTCATTTGCAGTCTTTTTTTTTTTTTCTTCAGTTTCTTCACATCACACAGTTCACTGTTTGTGTATAAGATCTGTGTTCTTCCAAACTAGTATTTACCACTTACAATTCCAGGGACCCAAGCTAGTGGGACAGACAAATGTAATGTCTTTTCACATTTGTTCTCCTCTTGAATTTTTCCACCAGGAATGGATACTTCCTAAGGTATATTGTTACTCTGCATGTGGTCTTGGGTGCTTAGATGCTTTATATATCATTCTCAGGAAAACTAGCAGGAACTACACATTTTCAGAATACACCAAGTTTTGGGGTTTTAACAAAACTTTCTTCCCAAGGCTGATGAACTAAGAATTAAACCTGTAGAAATTTCCCTTTGCAACTTCATTTGTGTCTTGTTAAGTCAATTTCTTAGAGATTGCTTGGAAAAATCTTGTCCATCTGTTGAATTTTTATCCAGCATAGAAAGTGTTCAAGCATTATTTTATATTTTCTTTAATAAAGCATAAAGTGTTAATCAAATCGTAACAAGTCTTCAAACTGCAGTAGGACCACCGGGATAGTAATGAAGAACTGAAAAGTATCAGGGTCACTGCTTTATTTTCTGTTGTCATGTCTGGACAACCTTGGCTGATTTCAAGCTTTATATAGACTGGTTATGAAAAAAAAATGCAAGGCACCTGTGTACATGTATATTTTTGTGTTTGTGTGCTTGTCTCTGTATTTTTATTTACCGACTCAAATTTAAGAACAACAGTGCCGTAGCATCCTGAACAAACTCTGAAACTGAGGAGCTCTGCAAAGAGGTGACCAGAGAAATGAAGCTGTGTGTTTGCAAGAGTGCGTACTGCAGCTGCAAGTTTGTCACAACTGTGTAAAAAATAAAACAAGCTACTACTTCCCTTGCACAAGCTCATCTGTGATAGAGATTATAGGGAGAGTTTAAAGACAGAGGAAGATATAACAGCAAATCACAACTTGCTTTCCCATCTCCAATAGATAATGCAGCCATCAAATTAGTTCCAAGTTTCTGCCAATTACCACAATATTGTGGTGTATTCTGAACAGAGAAGAAATAGCATCCTCCTGGAATAATCACAGCTCGGTGAAGCTTCTGGAGTGAAACAGCACAAAAAGGGATTTAGAAATATACAGAGAGTCCAAACACAGAACAGGAAACTCCAGAACACAGCTGGAGGGTTCCTGGCAGCAGAGGACATATCTAAAGTCATATTAGAAAAGTGATGTGAAGGAAGATTTCCTAGGGATCCTGTGGAGTTTGTTTATGTCCACAAAGGATTATAAGAAAGAAAAAAAACTGCCCCGAAAGGACAAAATGTGTAGGCAAAGAGAACAGATTTCTTTTAAGCATTTAATTCTATCTGCCTCAGTCCAAGTATCCTCTACGTAAAGAGTTATGTCATGGTAGCTTTTTATTTTGTGTTCTAATAACCTAAAAGCTTTAGAGATTAGCAATATTTGGTGCTTCTTGGCACATGTCTTAGAAGTTAGAAGTCATTTCATCTCAAAGGCTTTAGGCAGCCCAACATCAAACATACCACGTCCCCTCCTTTCCATGAGCCTTTTAGAGAAGGGATTGGCTGGACCAGGCATTTAAGGAAATGCTTCTTTCTAAATGGATATTAAAAGAATTCACAGAGCATGAGATTAGGGGACTCGTAAATGAGCACATTTATTCTGGGAAAAAGTCTTAGGAGCTTATCCACTAATGCAAAGACATATAAATGACCATTTCAGATTGTACAAGTATGGTTTGGTTAAAAATACTGCCATGCCACCTACAGTCTATCTAATGTAGACATCTACCTTAAGATAAGAGAAAAAATGTCCTTTAGAAGGCACCTCAGCTGACTAACTTGGGTTCAGACAGCTTCATTTGGCCAGGTGAATCTCATCTCACCTAGCTTGCTCATGGGTATAAAATAAAAATTGCTGCTCCAGGCAAATAGAAAGTTGTTTACCATAAAAGTTGTTGGGGTATTTTTCTCCAGTGCCAAACACTTAAGCTGGTTTATTCTCTGAAGGCTGAATTGAACAAACAGCAGATGATGGTGGTTTCTTCCAGATTTTGAGAAGTTTATCTGTTTTAAAATGTGTGTTATTGTGAGAGCTAATAGAGGGTTTTTCATCTAAACCACTTTCCTTTGAAAATACTGTTGCCTTAAATCAAAACATTTTTTCTTTAAGTTTCTTTGTGCAAATAAAATCTCCATCAGGAATGATTCTACATCAAAATACAAGCAAAAAAAAAAAAAAAAGGCAGCAGCAATATTTCAAGTGACTATAATTCAAAATACGGAATAAAGATTTGTTTCATGCAGGAACAGCCCACACGGATATCATTGGGTACCATGACACCCTCATTCTTCTTTGGTAAGAAATTTCAAAATGTTTGGGTTTTATTTTAAACCTTAATAAAATAAAATTTTTAAAAATGTGAAAGAAATGCTCATTGCCTAGCTCCAAATATAACACAGAGAACATAGCCTGTAATAGAATTTAATGAGCATCAATTAAATTTTGATTGAGGAGTACTTGCAATTAATTGTTTATAAACAATCCAGAAGAAAAAAGTGTTTATCAAAAATATTGAGAAAATTAATTTATTTAGAAGTTCAAATAAAATCGCAGGCTGCTCATTAACAATTCAAGGACATCAAAAAGACTGAATTAATTCTATGAAGGACTTGATATTAGTTGTTATTATCATCTTACTTCTAACAGAATGCGATTGTTCTAGAACAATCCTGGTCAAGCAGTTCATTCTAACACCCTCAGCTGCAAGCAATCAAAAATTAGTTTTGGACCCAACCCAAAATCCCAACCCAGTGTATTAACAAATGCTACCAATCTCTCCAACTCTGCCCAGACTCTCAATATTTCAGAGAATTCAGATGATCTATGAGAGTGTTATTACAAAATAAAATAAAATTAAATTAAAAAATGTGTTTCCTAGCCACATTCATTTATGTTCCAGCAAAATAATTAGTTATTTTATAATTTTTAAAAATTAATTCAACCCAATGTAGTCTCCCTGCTCTAGTAGTCAATAGGAGTTTACTGTGGCTTGTTACAAAACTTATCTCTTGTATGTTCTATTGCTTTTTGGCTTTTTATTAAAATCCACTTGATATTGTAGGAGGAGTAAGACAATATGAAGTGCTTACAACAGTGATTTCAAAGAAGTTTGACTCCAGCATCATGTTTAGATATACACACACATTCTTTTAAGCCTACACTTTAATCTAGACTTACAAAGATACCTTGTTGTACTGTATTCGCTCAGAACCTTGCAGAGGGATCATTTGAAGCTATCTAGAACTAAATATTGCTTTACTGGGGAGAAGCCACATCCTTTGAAGTGTTCAAGGCCAGGATGGATGGGGCCGTGAGCAACATGATCTAGTGGGTGGCATCCCCTCCATGGCTGAGAGGTTGGAACCAGATGATGTTCAAGTTCCCTCTCAACCCAAAGCATTCCATTTTTCTATGATTCTAGGATCCAAGGGGACCTTATTACCTCTGTTAACCACCATTTCAAACTCTTCTAAGATGGTCTTGGATCTGCAGTCCAGGACGAACACCCCTTGAAATCCTCTCTCCAAATTCCAGATGCTCAGCAATACAGTTCTGTGCAGACTAGTGTCACATCCCTCACCCTGCCCACATACGCATTGACCAGGATCCTGCAATCCAATGCTTGGGAGAAGGATCTCAACCCCCTCACTGAAACTTCCTACATGTCTACTCCTGAACTAAAACCCAGCATTTCACATTGATTCCAAACAGAGCAGCAACTAATTATAAAATCTTTGCTTCTAGCCGAGTCTTTGTTTCAGAATCGTTCCTTTCTCCAGAATTTAAATTGACAGGCAGTTGTTCAGTCTGTTCTAACTTTGAGCTACGGGACTGTCAGGGTTTGAGACAAATTTGGAGGAAAGTATCCTCTGATAGAAGGCAGATTGCAACCGCCCCTCCCCCACCAGGTTCGGGAAAGAAGTATTCCTCGGAGGAATGTGAAAAGGGAGGAAAAAACCCTATTTATTTAACAAACACACAGGAAAGGAATAATAATGCTAAATAATAAAATTTCTCCCTTTGGAGAGAACCCGGTAAATTCAAAGCCCTTTTGTGGGTGCGGCTCTCTCCTCTTTGGAGCTGGGTCGGCGTGGGGGTTCCCCCCCCCCGGCCTCGATGGAAAGTTCTCCCAGATGATGCTTTGGTGCTGTTGCACAGTTCCAGAAGAAAAGAAGAAGAAGCTAAAGTCCAAGGGGAAAAAAAACTCTGTCTCTCTCTGGAGAAAACAGAGCCGAAAGCTGGCTAAAAAGCAAGCAGGGTGCTTCCTCCACTCTCCTTGCCACAGCCCAAAGACGCAGAGGAGTAGTGACCTTGGAGGACAGGCTGCTTTGAAAAGTTCACTCGTTTTTTTCCTCTCGCCCCTCTCAAGCTCAGTTTAAAGGCACAGAAAAGCACAGGGTTCATGTCTGGACATAGAGCCTGTCAATAGGGGCTACACATCATAAAGTCACCCCAAGACACGGACCTATTATTACAGATTAGAGTTTTCAACCAGAACCCTGTCCCTGCAAGATTTATATTCACCACCAGCATGTTTCTGATTTGATCACCCTGTCTTTTCCCCTTCCTTTCTCCCTTTTCTTTCCTGTAAACAATCCAGAGGTTCACACTAATTATAATGAAAACACATCTTTACAGTGACCTTGCAGCGCCTCTACAGAGGGGAGCTGTTAACAGCTACTACTTCTCCAGAGTTAGAAAGAAATAGAGAAGCTGCTTCTAATCCAGACTTCGTTGTCACTGCTCAGCTGATGCACAGATGTACAACACAGGCTGGTTTCCCTTTCCAGGAGATCACATATAACATCCAAATTCATTGCCTCTGACCTGTAGCAAGAATTATGACTAATCAGCTGCATTAAAGCGGCAGAGAGGTTGTGTAGCTGCATGTCGACACAGTAATAGTTCCTGTTTACAGGCACAATAGCCATTGCTATTTTTACTCCTTTTACTTAGGGAAAGAAAAAAAAACCAAACACAAAACCCAAAAGCCTCTAAGCTTTTTGCACAGCTCATTGTCACAAGAGTATCAGCCCCGAAAGTCAGCAAATAAGCACAAAAGAACATTTGAATGGCTAGGGAAAATAAACAGACCTGTCAAGTTAAACTAAAGTAAAAGTAGGGTGACTGTGTCCAACCCCACAAAATAGTCTTTTAAGAGATAATGTCTGCATTAAATAAAAAATGAACCATTGAGTTACTCGGACCTTACTCTGGACAAGAGTTTAAGGACTAAGTCAAACAGACGAACCAAAAGTTTTCATCATGGTTGACTCTTGCCTGTTATATGGCATGATAGGAAGATGATCCTGCCAATAGAATCCCTCCTATACCACTTGAAAAGGAGCTTATTCATTCAGAATTTGAGACCAGAGGTCACTCAACAGGATCTGACAAATCCTACATGCATTCCACCTCTTCTGAATGTTTAGGATGACATGCCCAAATCACATGCATTAAATCTGGGTGTCAAAGCAAAAGATAACATTTTTGCATGTGTTGTACATGCTTAATTTTCCTTGATTTTTCTGAATTGAAGAACAGTAAAAATCAGTTCATTTATTACAGGTGTTAAATATTAACATGGGGCATTTAATATTAGCAGTCATTATTAAAAGAAGGACCTTTAATGTCTGTCAGACCCTCTGGCTACAGAATCTCTAAAGTACCTACCAAAGTCATAGGAAGTTACCAGTCTTCCAGCAGGCATTTATTATCCTCATTAGATGAGCCTCCCTGAAGCCAGATGGTCCTTTCCAGAATGCAAAACACACAAGGAACAATCAAAGTAAGTGACTGTACCCAGCAAACAACCAAGCTACATTTCATAGCTCATGTGTGTCCAAATTTCTTCTGTCAGCAAGAAAGATAGTTCTTCCTGCAACCACGTGGGTTTTAAACTAAATAGAGCATCTTTGATCATATTTCTCAGCAGTGAATGTGGTGCACTGCAACTGTACCTCCTGCAGAGACACACATACAGAAGAGTTCAGAACTGAGACTAGTTTTAGTTAGCTGTCTCTAAAACAAAAAAAAAATCATGGTTTTGCTGTACCTGAGAGAAACCAATGATGACCAATTTGCTGCTGGAAAGAGCCACCAAGGTCAGTTCAGCAGGAGCCTGCTAACCATAGAAGAGGCAGGAGATTGCATCAGCTCTTACACTTGCCTTCCTCTAGTTTTTCATTAAAGATCAACTGTCCTATGCTACTTAGTTTATAGAAAATATTTTATATTTTATCTCACTGTCTCATTGCATCTATCTATTGATAATTACAGAGAAAGCCACAGTAGAAAAGACAAATCAAAGGGCTTCCCGACAATAGTACAGGAACACAAACAGCAGACCTTTTTCTCTCATGGGGGACCCAAGTGGAAGCCACCACCCTATGCTAGTCATTCTAGTTCTCTATATGGAATTCCTTGATTTTTAAAATCTTTTACCTACTCCACTGCTCCCTTCTTCATTTCAGTTTCCTTGAAGTCCTCTTTGCACCATCTGAAGTGAAATGACATTTACTTAAGGGAACAATGACATCAGAAACATATCTTCTAATTTATACACAGACAGTAGTAATGTCCCATGAGTGAAAAGCCCATTACTCTCACCTCTGTTTCATGTTAGGGCTGAAATATGTGCTGAGGTGTAGCACTCTTAGGAGTGGCTCTTTTAAATATACAGAAAAGAATAAATTTAGCTAGTTAAAGAAACAGGGTGTAATAGCCATTTATGACATGAAATACTTTCTTTTCTTTGTTGTAGAGTCAGGTATTTCCAGTTTTGGAAATGTCAACGGTGCAATCCAAAGGTACAGCACTCATTATCTATGAGATGGAATTTAGCAATGCTGTATCAAAGAAAAATGAAATAAGAGCAAGAAAAAGGCCAACTTTGAAGGCCTAAAAAAAAACCACTAAATGAAAGTGAAAAAAAAAAAATCAATGCAGATTTTCTCAAGAAATTGAAAGTTATTGCTGAAATGTTGTTTCACTGGAAAGGTCTCTTCACAACCATCTTCTCACTTTATCATTTAGCAAATATAATAAATGTTGTCTCTCCTACTCAGGGTACATGAAGGTCCATCCTCTTTTTCATTGCATTTTTTTCCTGTTGATGCTCAGAAATTTTCACAAGCAAAGAGCTAAGGATTTTGGACTGGGAGAGGTTTTGAAAAAGGAAAAATGGATGAGTAGCAAAAAGATAAGTTCAGAGTAATGGGTTAGACATGCTTCATATCATTTTATTAACCAACACTGAAAATTCAGAAAACCAGAAGAATCAACAATAAAAACCATCAAAATGTCAAGGAATACAGAAATTTTCATCTTTTTCATTAAAGACCCCTAATTTTCCAAGAGTTCTAGGGGAAAAAACATGCCAAGAAGGATTTCCATGTAAAAAATTAAAAGATTTATGTATATATAAACAGTAAAATCTGTGTGGGGAATGTCTAAACGAATAGCAGACATAATGTCACACTGGAGGAAAGGAGAATATTAAAGGAAGAAACCAAACAGGTTTGGGTTATTCCAAAAACATTAAAAAGGAGACTAATAGTAACAATAAATGCTATGCTGTTGTGAGTGACTCAGAGCCCCTGGCTATTCTGATCCATCCACTCAGACCTCCAGCAAGGACCTGATAGCCTCTATTAACTTTTCAGGAGAATTTGTTTCTCATAAATAAAATACAAAAGAAAAGAGACTACAGAAAAATTAGGCAATTGATTCAGAGGAAACAAATAAAAACATAGCCTTAAAGGAGTAGTCCAAACCCAAGAAATCTATAAGTATCATGAAGGTTTTGGAAAAGATATTATAGCAGGATCCCAGATAAAATATGTGCCATAATTCAAAGGAAAACAAAGTAATCTAATAACACTCTGCATGGCTCAATGGGAAAGTTAAGGAGGCTGTCACAAGGAAAAGGTCAACAGTTAAAAAATTGAAAGCTTGCTCCAATAAGGGAAACAGGTCAAAAGGAAAACAGGTCATTTGAAGAGGTAGGACTGCAGAGGAAGCACAGGGTGGCTTTTTTTACTGATGGTCACATATTCATTAAATACTTCAAGAGCAGGATACAGGTGAGTTAATCAGTGGAACTGCTTGATGACCAAAAAGGGACTCAGGGAGCACGACTCCGCAGTAAAAAGGCTCAGTGAAGTCTTTCCATTGACCTTCCCCATCCTATGCTGGGGAAATACCTGCATATCTAACTTTATCTGTAGTAGGTGGGTCAGAGAGACTTGGCAGGATACAGACAAATAAATGGGGTGTTTTAAACCCTACAGGCAACCAAGATGTCACCAGGACTGGATGGCATTTACCTGGGAGAGCTGAAGAAACCGTGAAACTGCAGAGCCGCAGCTGGTACATGTCAAATACGCCACAGCTAGAATCCCCTGTGCTGGAGGAATGCTGGGGTGCCAAGGTGGTTTGTCCACAGAACAGGGTCAGGCAGGGTCTCGAAAGCACAGGCTGCCAAGTCTGACCTCCAGCCTCAGCATGACAGGAGAGTCTGTAATACAGTGAAAGGTCACGGAACCAAGACAGCCTGTTGGGGAAGGCTCAGCACAGCACCTGTGAAGGGAATTCCTGCCAATGGCTGTGTCTCTAGGCTGATCCAATGAACATCATAGGTTTGGTCCCGCAGGAAGATTTTGGGAAGGTTCTTCCTGGAAAGACCAGCAAAGAAGTAATGGTAAGAGGTTGAAGGAAAAGCCTTTTTATGGATGGGAAACTGTTTAAAGGATGGGAACCAAGAGGTAGGGGTTAATGTTCATTTCGCAGAATGGAGAAAAAGGATCAGCTATGGGACCAAAAAGCAACAAGCATCATCAGAAAGGGCTCTGAGAACAAAACACATAACTTTATGCTGCCATTGTATGAAAACTTGGCACACCTACATCTTGATTATTGTTCATGGTTCTTATCTCCACACCTCCAGAAGGTCATTGCAAAGATACAGAGAAGAAAATGATGACAGAGCTGTAGTATCTGGAAATTTTAAAAATATCTTTGTTTTACAGTTTGGAGAGAAGACTCAGTAAAATCTGATTGAACTTCAAAAAATTATGAAGTCAGTAGATTATCAGGATGCAGAATTATTGTTCAACAGCTGTCACAATGTTAGAACTCTCTGGAACACTTCAGAACCAGCTTCAGAACACAGAAGCTGGTAGGACCTTTGTCTAAAACAGTTGAAAGGATTTATCTTTTCACGTCTAGTGAAGTTGCCCCCATGGGAAGTTGTGGAAAGACACAGGACGAACAGATTCAGAAACAGATTAGCCATAGGTAACAAATCCACGGCCAGATATGCTACTGACTGCAGCTGGGCACGCAGGGGAATACAGGGGAAGGGAAAGCATACTGCAGGTGGCAGATGGGCTCACGCTCACAGTCTCACTCTCTGCACTGTCAGAAGCCTGTCCTATGTGGGCCACTGGTCTAACCCAGCAAGATATTTCATTTTTTCTCAAGAGATGAAATAATGCGACATAAGCCCTGCCCTGAGGACATCTCTATAGCAATGGTTTATTTATTCTTTTCTTCTTCTCCTCTGATATCATCCATCAGTCTGGTCTACAGCATCAGTGTAACCAAGGTGTCAAAGCAGCAGCCTAGACTTAGATAGATGCTTTCTCAGGGTAGAAGCTTCCTTGCCATTTCCCAGCTCTCCCAGTTTTAATCCCCCATCTATTATTCTGAATAGACAGCATGTTTCTGGGAGAAATGAAAATATACAGAGGATCATAGAATAAAGAGACCTTTTATTCCAGTTTCATTCTTACATTTCATTCCCATGTGTTCCATAGGCTGCCCATGGGGTTGATACAAAAAGACTGAAATGGGGAAAGAAATTTTCCGGGGTTTGGTTGTTGGTTGGTTGTTGTTTCTTGGGGGTTTTTTCCAGCTTGTCTTGACTCCCAGTATAGCTACAACACAGATAAAAATAACAGACTAGTTTCAGAGTAATGAAGAATTCCTGCCACTCAAATTTCCTTCTAGTGTCTGCAATGCCTGCTGATGTTCACCTTCAATATTCAGAGGGTCCAGGGTTCCCTACCATCCTGGCTTTATTTGTTGTATAAGCAACGTGGGACAGAAAATGTCTGATTTTCTGTGTGAAAAGCACACTAATGTTTATGACTTCCTAGGTCTCAGCTAGGGAAGACGAAAAAACTTCCAGACAGCAAGGACCTAGACATGCAGTCTCTGATCAAAATGGAAATTAAAAGGTTCTGCTTTGAAAAACTAAGAAATATGGGTACATTTATTTGCCTTGCAATCTATGTTTGAAAAATGCTTGCCTGAATGTATGAAGTGTTGGCAGGGCACACTATCACACGTTGGCCTATTTCAAGGACTATCAATTTAAACTAGCTATTACACACAGTGGCCTTATTTCTGTTGGTCTGCAGTAGAATATTTGCTTTACTGTACAATTTGCTTAATTTTCAATAATTCTGATTTCCCTCCCTACCTAGCCAGTGGAAGTGGGATAAAACATGAAAACTCAGATACTCCAATTTAGCAAGATGCATTTTGCTAAATCATCCCTATGCATCAGAACCACTGTCTATTTGTGTCTAGCAACATCTGGCAAACAAGCACTGATATATTATAATGTTGATCATGCCAGATGGCAATATGTCTTCAATGTCACCTGCAGGATGAAATAAAACCTTTGTTATCACTGTTTCTTACCCACCCACTCACTTCCTCCTTCCCCCTGTCTCCAGTCATCATAAGAGAGCTCAATTCTCTGCTGACAGAGCATGTGTGGTTAAATATTAAAATAAATGTAGGAAATGGCAACAGGTTACTACACAAACCTATTTGCTTAAAGGTATAAAGCATTTAATTAACTATGAATTTTATAGTAATTCAATGACATACCATTTTCACTATAAACACTACAATTTCTGCACAATTAAAAAGGACTCATAAACTATCATTCTGGACAATGCTAATTGTGTACTGCAAGGGAGAAAAACATCCAAGGTCATGCCTATTTGAATGCATGCTCATGAAGTCAAAAGGAAGCATTTCCAGCTGCATCCATGGAATATCAAGTGCTTTCTTCTTCCACTTGGGATTCTCCATATGTTTCCTCCTTGAACAAGGGCAGTTTGAAGTCATTATAATCTTCTATTAATGGGGTTTACCTATCAGTCTGTTTTCTGGGAGCACTCCTTGTGATGGATTTAACCTGGGGCTGCAAAATAGTAGGGTGGGAAAAAAAATTGACTCATTCTCTTGGCTTGTTCATCAGAAAGGCTTTTTTGCTCTGAATATTCTGTTATACTTTATCAACAAAATCTTGCTTATCTTCAAGCAGAGTGTGATTTACTTTCTACATTTTAGACCAGTTAGAATAAAAGCTTCTACGGATCAAACGTGTATTTTAAACGTAAAGGATATTTATTATCAAAAACCAGTATCGGAAACCATCAAACTTTGTAAGTCTCACAGTTTTTCATATATTATGAGTTCACTTTCCAGGAAAAAATTAATACACTGTGTTTCACTAGAAGTTCCCTGTTAGCAAGCAAATTAGGATAGCTATCATTTATCAAAGGATTCAGCTTCCACATAAAAAAATGCAAAACTGAAAACCACCACCCTTTTTAAGGTGTATTGTTGTTGGCATTCATAGATGAAGAGGAATTTTAGCAACATAGCTACCTTTGAATACTTTTCTAAAGACCTGAAATAACAGCACAAAAACAAAAAAGTGCTCATGCTTCCTTTGGCATTTCTATTTAAGGTCTGTGGTCGCTGGCCCGCATGACAGAGGACCAAAAAATTGCTCAGTTGTGTATTTGGTCCCCTAATTACTGTTTAATTTCACTTCCATCCTCACAAAATGAGTGTTAAAAATGAAAATGAAGTAGCAATTTGGGGGCCAAATGCCCAATTGTGCAATTCTTGACAGTGCAGCTACTTAATAGTGGCGGCAAATTAAGCGTGACATCCAAGCAAATGAACCCTTCTTTAGATCATCTGGAGAAGACCTTATGGCCACCAACCATGTGGAAATCAATACAAGTCCTACCTTTGACTTTAGAGGTACGGGGATTAGACCTTGCTAAGGAAAGCTGGAGTGATTGTGAAGAGAGGTGTTTCCTACTTCATTCAGTACCTGAACTGACATACATTAAGTTTAAAACTAAGGATTTAAAGAAAATAAAGTCAAATTTCTTGGGATCTTTGTACCTACCACTAAAAATAAAAACAGGGCTCAGGAGACACGAAAATTAGTTCCTATTTATAAAGGTGTCTACCTTCAACTGTGTGTTGTTCAATTTTGAATATCTAAGCTTGACAGTCTGACTTGCTTCCCCAAGTTCACAGCTACATCAAATTTAGCTTCAGATAATGGAAGAAATCAGCTGCCTCTAGTAACCCCAAAAGTGAGCAGGTGAGAAATAGGATCAACTTTATTTTTCTAATAATCTATTTTAAATAAGTACATACTGTTTTCTTATAACATGGCATATAAGCTGAAATTGCATATATTAAACTGAAGACAGTAAAAGATTTCATGAAAGTTCTATTTCTACAGTATGATCCTTCTGAGTCTTTCTGTGCCCAGAAGACAGAGTAGAGGACCATGACCTTCTGTACAAATACAGAAAATAGATTTGGTCCCCACTGGAAAGTCTCAAAACGCGATTAAGATCAGATTTCCAGAGCAGAAGAAAGAAAAGAAAGAAGGAGTTATTTTGGCCTAAATACTTCTGACTCAAAGCAGGTAAAACAGAGGAAGGAAGCCCATGAGTGCAGTTTCCCTGGCTCTGCAGAGATGCTGAGGATTCATTTCAGATTCATTTCCTCTCACCTTAGCTGGTCACAAACTGGGCATCTCAATGTAATGATTTTATGTGCTCAGACAGGTTGGCTGGTAGAGGCATCGGCCACTGAGCATCATAGAGGTGCCATGGTGTTGGGTTGGATCCCTCACGTTCCATCAGTGACTCTCCAGGGAGGGGTCTTCTCTCCAAGGTCACAGACTCTGCTTTAATGCTACAGGGAGCTGAACTTGCCTCCCACAAGCAAAGGGGAGAAGTGTGCAGAGAATGTAGAGATACTCCCTTTAAACCACCCAGACAGTGACTGCCAAGCTCCAGCAGCCCCAAGCTCTCCTCAGCAGGGCTAGGCTGTTATCCTGCTCCAGAATATGGTGTCGTGAGCTGCTCTGAGGGCAATGCAGGTATACCCTGAGTCCGGTAAGTCTCTGTGGGATCATTCTTTGCCTTACACAGCATGTCAAAGCTCACAGAAAGCAATTTTTCTTTCAGTGCCTCCTTTTCAACTGGGAAGCATTTGAAGGGAAGCACTTGCCCCTTGAGTGCTCAAGTGTGTACTTTGTATTGCCAAGAAAGGGCACTCCAATAGCTCTTCTGGGAAAGCACACCATATTTCACATCACCCCATGCACTTTCAAGGGGCTTTGCAGAAACGGCTTGTTCTGGGACATCTATGAAATATAATTAGGAAGAAAAATAAAGAAGCTTTCTTCTCTTTCAGGCTGAGATAACCCACAGTGAGAAAAATAAGACTTTTGCTGTTTCCTTTCCTGAAGTGCTCCAACCTCTGAGAGGTCATCTTTGAGACAGAAGTGTTTTAATTTCCTAGCTTATAAAGCAAGCAATTATGACATTCAGGGAGACAGTGTGGATTTTGTGTAGTTAATTTCTGAGCAAGGAAAACACCAGTGGTCTGTATCCACAGATCAGCAGCCACGTTCCTCTGTGGGACCATCAGGGCTGGTATCTGCAGGAAGAGCGGTGGCTGCAGCTGGTACCATGGTGGTCATGCTACTGCTCAGTGCAAGGGGTGGGGGCAATTTACTAAGGCCAGAAATGTCTGTTGTCTCCCAGGTTATCTCAAGTGCAAACCACACGTAGAGTGAAATGAAGATGAGTATTTATAGGGACAAAATTGGCTTTTATTTTAATTGTAGTATAGCTCTTTTGGGCAGTGTTGAGAGAAATGAGGTCTTTTCATGGTGTTTTGCTTTGGTTTTTTCCACCAGTGTGAGCTGTAGAATGAAAACCAGGGATGTTTTGAACCACTGTAAACAAAATCCATTGCAAGTAATGACATTTAAAACTCTATATTATTTTTTTCTCTGGTTATGTGTTTATAAATACACAGACGTCCATGGGACAAAAATTCTGAGCACTTTGGCTGTTGCCAGGCTGTCTTCTACATTTGTGCAGATCACACACAAAGGACTCATTAGGTCTCTGCTGGCTGACACCCTGCACAAGGCTGGCCCAGGCCATAAGGAGAAACAGCAATACCAAGGTGCCATGCGAGGGCAAAGCACCAAGCCTTGTGTGATGACTTTTTTTATGTTCATGGCTAGCTACTCTGTCTCCCTTCAGACTTCTTTCCTTGCATTCAGAGGCTGCTTGCTCTTGAACTTCTCCTGAAAACCTGGAATTTTCTTTGACAAAACTTTGTATTTGTTACTTTTCTTCTGAACTGTCTCTAACTTTTCTGTGCTGTCCTTGCAGCACGGCATTTCCAATGGACTGCTGTATTCCAATTATAATCCCAGCAGTGCTACATAGAGAAAAAAAATTTTGCTTGCCTTATATGCACATTACCATCTTTCTTGTTTGTCTTGTCACTGACCTGAATGCAAAATCTCAAATCTATTGTAACATTTCTTCAGCTCAAATAAAAATGTAATTACTTTTCATAAGGAGCTTTAACCCAGCAATATGGAAACTTCGGGATTTCCTGAAATTGAGAAGTTGTGACCCAACATGTTACAGCATGGATCAGATCTACAGCTCTCACCCTTCTGCTTCACACAGCTATCACTCCACACTGCTCGCACAGCTAGCACAGCTCAGGGGGAACCCTGGACGGGTAAGCAGAGGAAAATGTTCCTCAGGCAGTCTGAAGGGTGGGATGGACAGGAGAGCACATGTGAGAGGTTCAGTACAGATACGGATATCAGAAAAAATCCCTTGAAATGAAGCAGACAGTACATCTAAGGAGGAAGGGGAGGAGGGACTGCAACTTTTGAACTCGTCTCAAAGAGACTGGGTTGCTCTGTTCCAGGGAGAGCAACAGGTGGAGTAAGACAAACGAGGAAATCTCTTATGCAGATGCCTCTCTTGGCCTGGAGTGACATTTCTCCTCTCATCTGCAGTGTATATGTAGTCAGCTAGCCTAACTTTAAATTGCTAAATGGAAGTCACAAGGACTTAATCCCACCAGTCTAAAGCATCCACCTGCAGGACTACCTGTGTTCTAATCAACTGAAGATCGTGGAGACACAGGGCTGCCAGTAGAATCCAGTATAGACAATGTATCTCACTAAATCTAGAAATGGTATTACAAAAACCATGTCTAGGCCAGTGTGTGTGTGTTGGTATCACTGAGCCCTTTGCTATGGACATCAGCAAGGGTAGGCCCTGCAAATTAAAGTCAGACAAGTCAAATGTAGTGTTTACACTCTGCTTTCACAGGGCTTGGTTCTCATCTCATTAGTATAAATCAGTGGCAAGCTTATTTATGTCATTACAGTTATATCAAAGAAATCAAGGTGCTTGGGCCCCGTTTCACCTCCTCTTACTAATATTCTGCCAGGATAATTGATAACACTGGTGTACAAGCAAGGAAATGATGAAAAATATTCATTTCAAGCTCCACTGCAAGCAGAGTAAAATAATCAATATACACTTACAAACAAGAAAGAAAAGAACTTTGCTTTGGAACAAAACTGGACTTACAAGAAAAATGCAATGAGATTAATTGGAAGAAAATAGTAAGTATACAATTAAAATAACCTGTTTAAAGGAACATTCTCCAGATAAACAAAATCCATACCTAGTTTGCTTCTACTCTTTTTTTGTTTGCCTGCTTCCTTTTTCATTTAGCTTTCTTTTTCTTTTTTTTTTTTTTTACTTTTTCCCTCCATTAAATGCAATTTTTGTCAATTTGGTTCTGTCTGAAGCCAGTTTCATTTCCAGGTTCTTTGCTATTGGAACACTGCTCACTGGCTTTGCCTCAGATATCTTTTTAGACAAACAAGAACCTGAAATGAATGGTTAAGCATTTTGTGCTTTTCCATCATTTCAGTTTGCACAAAGATACATTTTGCTTTTTTTTTTCTCTACGTATCACCAAAATTACCTTTAATTTCAATCAAAAGGGAAAGTTCTACCAGAAAAACAATAACAAAACTAACCAATTTGAAAAAAATCAGATATACTATTTAGTCCTGTTAGTTTTTATTTAATTCCTTAATACTGTTTTCAAAAATTCCTTTAGAACATACCCTTATATATCTAAAATAGCATAAGTTGTTGGTTTCTCTTACATAGACCATAAAATGCAGATTAATTTTGTGATTGGATGCTCAGCTGGAGTTATTCTTTACTTACCACAGAAAAGCAGATGTTTCATATCCTCTGGGTAACTGTAGACCATAAAAAGTCATAGAAAATTTTCTCCTTTAAAAAAAAAACAAACCCCAAACTAACTAGATAATGGTTCCACGGTGTTTGTATTCTAAACACAGGCTCATTCACCAAGAACACTGAAATATGACAACCCTATATGAATTTGAAGCACACAATTAGAGCAAGCCTCAATAGCAGAATCTTATTCCTTACTGCTCTTTCCTCTACCCCTATGAGCTGTAAATATTTGTTTCTGTACAATTCAAACATATTACTCAGTCACTAATGCGAATGCAATATTGACAGTCAGCAGGAGAAAAATACTTTACTGGGAGTGTCCCAAAGATTAACTGAAATTCAGACAGCTGCATAGCAATATTTTGTTTGGGCAGGGATGTATGGACAGGTTCCTTTGTAAAAGCTTGGCTGTGAACTTGTTAGGAAGCGTGTAGGTTGATCTGTGGTGTGCTTGTGGACATGATATCAAGGAGTAGTGGTTTAAACAAGGGGTAATGGCTTCAAGCTGGAAGAAGGTAGTTTTATGTTAGACATTAGGAAGAAATTCTTTTCTCTGAGGGTGGTGAGGCACTGGGACAGGTAGCCCAGAGAAGCTCTGGGCGCCCCATCCTCAGAAGGGTTCAAGATCAGGTTGGAAGGGGCTTTGAGCAACCGGGTCTAGCAGAAGGTGTCCCTTCCCATGGCAAAGGCATTGGAAGTAGATCTTTAAGGTCCCTTCCAACACAAACCTTTCCATGATTCTATGATTCTATGATTTTATATGACATCATATACCAGTTTCTTGAACCACCAATGGAAGAGAAGACAGGTGACTCTGATTTCTTTTCACAGAAACATTTGTCTTAGAGAAAGAGCAAATCATTGTGGACAGTTATGGCAGACCATTCAATATGCAGCAAGCCCGCAGCCCATATCCCAGGCTTTGCTCTTGATCTCTCTTCTGAATTAACACTCCTCATTCCTACTGCAGGAGACATTAACAGCCAGAGGGGAAAAAGCAGGGTCCTGTTAGGCTGCACAACCGGCAGGGCAGTAGCAATGGGAAGCCCCTTCCCATACAGAAACAGCTGAGTGGGCGGGTGGCCAGATTCAGCAGGGAAATGAGACAGCAGGTGGGAAGACGAGATAGGAAAGGAAATTAATGGGGAGAACAATCTTGTTTCACGTGCTGGACCATAGCCTCTGTGCATCGTCTGGCACTATCCTGCTCAGCCTCCAGGCGTCTGTTGCACTATCTGTTACTGATAGAGGCTCCTAGTGCTTTGAGCTCCTGGACAGCCCTGAATAAATTCACAGGGCTTTACCCTGTCTCTTCCAGTAATGTTGTGTATGCATGGCTGGGAGTTTTCCTGACACAGCCACCAACCATTTCATCATCACGTATGGAAGGAGAGATGACCAGAGGCAGCTTGGGCAGGGAGGACAAAATGCTCCATTAGAAGTTAAGGAAGTGGAAGCTTTTGCTCATCCATAGGAAGGAGTTATCTGAAACATTAGAATGAAAAATGGATTTGAATATTATTAGTCATGAAGAGCTTAAACTACCCCACCAAAGCAAAGTCCTGTTAAACCTACTTTACATCAATTAGATATTGATACAAACAGTGCTTTCTTTTTCCCTTAGCCAGAGATCTCAAAGCACACAAAAAAGCTGGTCCTGCATTATTTCCCCTGAGTTGCAGGTTTCTTCTCTTTGATTCTTGGGGCTCCCCTTAGTGTCTGCAAGGCCACATGCCCAAAACCCTGTCCAGGTTCAGAGCTTCATTTCTTTTACACCTTTTTGGAGGAAACGAACAGCAGGATGACAGCTCTGCCTCCGAAATCTTTCAAGTTCAAGCTGAAGCCTGGCGACTGGCAGCGTGCCACTCCCTGTGCAGGCTCTCTATTGATTACCAGAGAGGCTATGCAGAGACAGCAGTTTTCTCCTCCGCAAGTGCAAAAATCAGAGCCAATTTGAGCAGAGGCTGGTGGTAAAACAGAAATCAGAGTGGAAGTGAAGGAAAACTAAAGTCACAGCAATAAGGCTGTGTAGATGAGCTGTGCACAGAAACTAAGTCCTGGGCAGATGTTTTGTGCCAGTGGAGTGGTTAAGTGGCATGCCTTACTCCGTACAGCCCTAGCAAGGTCAACAGCAGCCATCAGATCTCTTATTCTTTTCCATTAACATCCTCAACACTGGGTATCACTGAGTAACTAATAGAGCATTAGCAGTGTGGGGAAGCAGTGTATTTTTGTCATTTGTACCAATATATTTACTCTCTTACAACTTGCCAGGGTTTGTGACTAACAGCATCAGATACAAATCAGCAAGAATTGTGTTTCAGAACCTGTTTTTCTAGAACCTTACAACAATGCTAAACAGATCCTTAACCCACAGCACATCTCTCTTTTCTTTGATTTCTTTTATTTCCTTCAGCAAAGCCCCTTTTGAAACAGTGAAGAATTCCACACAAGGCAATGAAAATTCAATATACATTGCTTAGAGAGAATTATTTCCCTATAAATTGATTTCAAAAAAAGATCTTGGCATTTTGACCAAAACCACATATCTTAAATTATCTTGTATCCCTCCAAACACACAGTCCTAAGCCCTTTTTTGTCCATAATAGAAAGACAGTCATACTTTGGCACAATTTAAAAGGTTTTGAGAATGATGATGATTTAAAACAAAGTATTCCCCAAGCAGGCTGTGGACTTGAGCAGAAACAGCCGCAGAGTCCTGCGGGGACTTCACAGCATAGAATTGATTTAGCAGGGAAGTGTGTAGATTGAACAGTGATGGATGCTGTAGAAAACTGTGTGATATAGAAGATAGATGGTCATTTGAAAAAGATCAAGGAAAAACACACTGAAAACCAGGAGAGCCTCCAGCTTTGTTCAAATTATGATCAGTATCAGGCCCAGTAAGGCCTCAGAGACAAAGTGCATGGACAAAGCCATGCTCTGCAGTGTCCTTTCTCTTCAGAAGGGCTGCCCCAGTGCAAAAAGCTGCTGCTGCAATAAATGTCATTAGACATCAACACAGCTGTATGAAAACTCCTCTTACACAGCATAGGACACGCACATGGGGTGTTCATACACTGAAACACTGATGTTGCCAGTGCCAGATAGAGAGAAAATAAGCATCTAACATCCCCTGGCTTCTCCTGGACAGGAGCTGAGCCCCCAGATGTGCTCCCAGCTCCCTTTCCTACCTGGAGCAGGTGCTGCATGCAAGGTGCTGCGTGGATGATCGCTATGGGGCCAGGGGTCTTACCCTGATAAGGATGGCTAGCATGGGAGAGGAGGAAGCAAAGCGTGCCCTGCACTGCTTGTCACCAGGAGCTCATTAAATACATCTCTCATTGCTTTCTCTGGTTTAGTGGGAGAATTGTTTGTTTGCGGTGATCAAAGATGACGGCTATCCATCAGTCTTACTCTTAGAAAGCACTTCAGGCCCTTTTATGTTCTGCAAGGAGAAGATGGAGTGATGGAAATATGTCTGCAAATATTCCCTGTCCTCTCAAGAAAACATATCCCAAGACAAAATGTTGTAAAAAATCAACCACACTATTTTGATAAATTCCTACAAGCCATATAAAACCTCATCCCACTGTAAACACCAGAAAATGCAATTTTTGCAAAGGCACTAACAGAAAATATGTACATTTGTGCTTGCAAATGGAAGTTAAATTCCAAGGGCTCGTTTTGAGACTCACTTCCAATTCCTACTTTTGCAAATGCTGTTAATACCTTCAACGCCTCATTAGCATGTCCTGTATGCTCTTTAAATTATACAGAAGCTGCTATCAAAAACCTGCTAAGGGAGATTCCAGGCAGCCCCGACACACACAAAAATATGCTTAATATCTACATTTTAACATTAGTCAGATCCTACATAGATCAAAGATATTCTCTGGAACAGCATGATTGTAAGCCTGCACAAGTGAAAAATAGGAACCAAATGAAAGGGCAGGACCCTGAGCATCTGCATATCTGTAGACTAAATACACTCATAAAGGAAAACGCTTTGGGACACACTAATGATCTGTACACTACTGCAGTATGAGAAGAGCTGCAACAAAAGCCTGGCACTGGAATCCTAAAATTACAGCAATAAAATTACCAGTTTCCTTCCTCAAAGTTTCTACTGCTTTCCATCTGGTTACTCATAAGAGCAAAATTCTCTATTTATTATAATATTTAAATGAAGACGCCTCAAACATAGATAAGCAAAAGACTTTGTCCATGAAAAATTCTTACAAGTGCAAAATTTGTAACAGGAAACTTTGAAATTCAATACATTTCTGTAAAACCTTTAGAAAACATTGTGTGGGCAAACAGGGTTCTTTCAGAACATGTGAGAAAAAGTAGAGCTGATTTTGAAAGGGTTGAAAACGTTTTCCTGCAGTTCTTCTTTGCATTTTCAAACCACAGGAGGGGTTGAAAATAATGTCAACGTAAAAGAACTCATGAAAGAAGGTGAATTGTTTTTTACAACAGATTCATAAAGTAAGCTTTCAGTCTTGGAGCAATGCATCTTCAGGAGTTTAATTCAATGACCATGTTACTTGGCTCATTTGCTGATTGCCAATTTCGCTGATTATTTCTTGATCTGAATAACTCCCCGTAGGAAAAAAAAATGTAGCAGACTCATTTATCTACCCTGAAACTACTAAACAATTGACTGATTTCAATCCCCTCATTTGAATTTCCAAATACAGAAAAGCCTCCAAATGCCAATATATTCCTTTCTACACTCATATGTCAGAATATGCCAGAAAAGTTCGCTAACATTTTTCATTTCCATGAAGCGCAGAGTTTTACAGGTTGTGAACAAAGATCATCTTGTCAGCTCATAAAATAGTTTTATGTGAGGAAATCCAGCAGCAATTCTCTTCTATTTCAGAATTAAGGAGTGGGAATCTTAATTAGACATAGGGATAATATCAGCTAGTTGCATAGAACAGAATAAAATGCATAAAGGGTATAAAATCTCCCGCTTCAGGACATTAGTCAAGCAGTAATGGATGGGTTAGCACAGAAATACCCCTGGGGAGTCGGCAATTTTTTTCATTTCCCCCTTCATTTATTGCCTTTGAAAGCTAACTCATCTGAGCAGGTGTAAATGAGTCCGGTGGGTCTAATGAGACACATGAAAAAGAGGATGGGAGTTACAGTGAAGATCACTAGTTTGGAAACGAAGCCTCGTGAGTAGAAATAGCTGAATAATGCATTAGCTTGCCTGATAGCCACCCCTGCTACTTTTACCCCTGCTCCTCGCCCCACATTTCGTCACTGATTACCGAGGTGAAGCAATTAGGCATGTCGATTCTCAACTATCCATAACCTATTGCTGGCTCCCCAGCAGGGATGAGCCTATTATGCACATATGAATGCAGCAGCTTTCCCATTTGTACGGACCAGTAAGTTTTTAGGATCAATTTAGCTCACCGTTATAATGTGCAAAAGAGATGTAATGTGTCTTCTTACTAAACCAAACAATATCTTTCAGTGAATTTTTTGTCTTCATCCCAGCATGTGCTCTTTCCATGGAAAGACGATGGAGGAAACACGATGTGTTATATGAGTTTGGGGGTCAGCTATGGCTTGTCTTCAGTGATGGTTTTTTCTATGCAGAGATGACTCCTGCTGCAAAATCCTAATGACAAGGCACAGATTGTAACCTCAGTAAAACTAAACCAACTGAGCCCCACAATCCCCACCAGAAATTGATTTTGGCTACTAATTTGTGGCAAAAACTACCAGCATCCAGTCTCTCCTAGTCTTTTACAGGAAGATAGCTGTAAATCCTGCAGAAAACCCTGTCTCTGCACTGAAGACAAAGCTTATGTGCATAAACCTAGCTGCCAATAAATTCAATGCAAGTTGTCCCTAAGCCAGATTCTCAGCTGGTGTGGACTGGCACAGCTCCACGCATGTCAATTACCAGCAATATGATGTCTGTCTCCACTGCTGGTAGGCCATGTGCTAATTTGCAGCAGGAGAGGACACATCACACCGGATGGCTCTTGCTGGGCTGCAGCAGAGCACAGTGAATTAATTGTTTGCATGGTTTGATGGTCACCCCGTTTCACCCAGGACTGCAGTGACTAGGGCTTTGACCCAGACTTGGTTCCCAGCTCTGCGGGAGGGGATCGAAATGTCTCCTTGGTTGCATTGGTTGACCCCTTAAAGTGGATGATGTGGTGAGTAGCTGCCAGCCTATCTCGTGCCCGTTTCAGTGTCACATTTAGAGCCAGGAAAAGCGGGGGTGTGGGCAGCCCTGTGGCCTGCCTGGTGCAGAGACAGTGCAAGCAGGAATATACACATTTTGTGAGCTCTCAACAATTATTTATCAGTTAATGCACACAGCAGGCAGCGAGGGATAACAGGCTACTAGGCTCAGCAGGAGCACACTTGCTGCCCATGACAGAGGCACCCTGTGAGTGTCTGTTGTCCAGGCAGCCGTCAGTCAGATGGGGAAGTGTCAACTTCCTTGTTGGAAATGACTGAACTTTGACCTTCTTGAATTGCTCTCATTTCTTGGAGTTTTGTGCCATCACATGTCATTAGTTGTCTCCTGAGGACCTAATTTTCCCTCTGCCTGTGTTTTGAATTTTCTTATTTTGCATGGCTTTGGTTTATATTCCCTTAGAGCTCGACAGCTGCTCTTTTCATTCTAGCTAAGCTGAAATCAGAGAGCTTGGTTTCAGAATCCAAGCCGTGGGTCACAGGCAGCTAAAACCCTGGGCTGCATGCTCCATTGCCACCTCCAGCAGTGCAGTCCCACCCCTCCCTTCACACGTTTACTAACCAGTCAGCAGCTGAGCAGCAAACCTGGAGACAGGATCAGATCCAGGCACAAGCAATTATTTTTTCCTTCCACATGGATGTAGCTTGCAGCCAGGCCATATTCCTGGGTTCACAAGGGTTAGCAGCAGCACTAAGGAGGGAAACAGAAGAGCTACCCGAGGAAAAGGTGGGAGGATAGTAATCTTGTAGCTTTAATCAGAAAGGGGACGTGACTCTACCAGTTATGAAACTACAATTTGAGAACAACCCACTCAAAAAGCCTAGTAGCAATTAAGGAAATATCCATAGGAGATGTGAGTCTTCCTTCCCCTAGGCAAAGCAGGGAAATGAACTCCAGTCTTCCAGTCCTGAGAAAGCTCCCTCGATATTGAAGGACTGATTAAAAGGGACACATTTCACTTTCTTCCTGTATTTTGTGAAAAGACTTTAAACAAAGTCCTCTAGAGCCATTGGTATCATTTTTCCTAAAGATTTCCAAAATTAGAATAACATTCTTCATTTACAGATCGAATTAAATGTTTCCAGTGTTTTATGGATTTTTTTTTAATTTAGACAAGTTAAAAAATTGAAAAAGTTGCATGTTGTAAAAAATACCTTCCTCTTCCATTTAGCATCCAAATCAAGAAAACAATTATTCATGGAGTCCTACCCTGCTGTGCTGCTCTAATATGTATTTTATAGAAACCATTTCCTATAGTTCATGCTGTTCTCTGTTTTCTCAGTGATGTGTCCCAAAGGATAGTCTTAAGGAATTACTTGACCTCTAGTGTCCCTGAGATTTTCAGAAAGAATCTGCTGGAGATGCTTACTGTAACAGAAGGTGGAAAAGAAAACAGATTGAAGACAGCTTCTAGAGGCTTTTATTTCAGAGAGTGAGTTCAGGACCACCTTTCTGTAAAAAACAGTGGGACAGCCTGATTTTCCATATCAATGTCTGCTCCTGGGGGTAACAGTAGGAAAAAAGAGCTTTCTGATCCTTCTTTCATCTGTACTGATGCTCTGAAGAAAGATTGCATACAGACTTCATCGCCATTTAACAGTACTAGTTTTTAAAAGTTTCGCTCTTAGTTCTCCTGAAACTTTTCACCAGAAGGAAAAATTACAGCTTCCAGACCAATTCTTGAAAGAAGATTGAAGTGACACAGATTTATTTATTTGTGTCTCTTGTCACTGAAATGTCTGTGTTGGTTAGACTGTAATTAAAAATTCTGTTCGACTGATGCACAAGGGAAATTTTTCAAAATTTTTCTACATTTTAGTACCCAAAGAAGCACTTTGAAAGAACCAGGTCCAGAGCACATAGCACAGCAGGTGTGGACACATGATCTGACAAGGCTGAGTTACAACAGGTGAAGAAATTACCCCTATGCAGCTGAGCTCCCACATCTGGACAGTTGTGCCTCCTGGCTTACTCCAATAATGAAACAGAATATTTTAGAGGAAGCAAAATGTGTTTCCCTAATGGTGGGGAAAAGCATGAAGAGTCAATTATTACCACCCAGCTGCTGGGCATTGATTTCTTATGCCACAATGATTCGATCATTCTTGATTGTATGCCAAAAAGGTACATACCATCAGAGCTAGGTGGTACTGATGCCTTAGGTGATGATGGGTGGTATCTTTCTGACTTTACTTGGCTTGATTACACTTCATCACGTGTAACTTTAGATTCATTCCCAGGAATAACACGGTCATTTGCGCTCACATTGCCTAAAAGGGCTTGTGTGAGCTTTTCGAAAGCAGTTTGGAATATTAGAAGCTTAAATTCTGTTGAAAACAGAGAAGTATTTACATGTGATACAGCACTTGTCCTAATGTATACCTGCCAAATTGCATTCATCTTGTAACTTGTCACATCAACATGTTTCAAGATGCATGACAAGATGTTTTACAACCTTAAGGTGTTTCTGTTTGTGAATTATTTTACACTGAAAGAATTTGCAATGAGTGTTTGCTCAATCTGGTTATTTTTGTGTGCAGCAACTTGCAAAGCTTTGTATTCCTGCACTCTTTCGGACAAAAAAACCTTTCACTATAATTGACAACAACAATAAAAAAATTGCTTCCACTTTATTTATTTTTAATTTCTTTCTTTTCCTTCTACCAATTTTTGTGACAAAATCTCTCACTAAATTAGGAAACACAAACAGGAGTATGTAGTAGTCATTTCCATTGGAAGGTCAATGTTTTACTTCTTGCTCTTTGTTGTAAGAGGATTTTTTTGACTCCCTACCAATATTTTATACAGTTATGAAGAGCTTTTGGGTATCATTTTGGCCTTTTCTATGAGTCGGATTTCACCTGATTAAATGTCTTTCGTGTAGACTTCAACAGCTAGGGAGATTCCTAGCTTCCCCTTACAGTTTTTTGGAAAGAAATAAGCACTGAAACAGAATGGATTATTTTACCCTCAACTGATCATCTAAAATGGGACACCGAAAAGGAGGCATCCAGTTTGCACTCTTAAATGCCTAAATCATTCCACTGACTAAGGGAAGCTGATGATGACAGAGATTTATTCAGAGCAGGCATCCAAAATTAAAATAAAGTGATCTGATGCTTCTGCAGGTTTTTCCCAGAGTCTTGCTGTTGAAAAGAAGTGGAAACTGTACATAATTTGTCACTGCTGCCAGATCTCTACCATTGCAAGCTTCATTCCACCTGCCTTTAGCAAACAAACATTGCTGATCATCATGATGATAAGGAATTAAACATATGTGCAGTGCCACCATCCCAGCCTCCACAGCTATAAAAATATCCTGTCTGTATCAGTTGTAAGTATTCAGTTGAAATGAATTACCCACTAGAATGTTAAATAAAGGTTATCTAACACTTTATTTTGGAGTTGGGGGGAGGGGTTTCTAACCTCAATCTCATAATAATATTGAACGAGCTGCATTTCAATCTTGTTGGCCAATGAAACATTGATTACACAGCTGATGCCACAGTAGAAAAATGATATCTCTCTGAGAAAGCTTGTGAATATTTCACATAACAAAGGAAGTGTACTGCGCATAGAAACATTATGCAACGTGTTACACAAAACCAACATAGCGTGGAGTGTATTATTTCCTAATATTCGTTTTTATGGTACTTCTAAGAGGTCTGTAAGTCATCTGTTTAGCCTGAAGAAATACCTCCTGATTGTTACAAAGCCAGCAAAAATCTGCAGCTCAGAATTCATAGGTTTCCACTAATGCTCCCAAACATTTTAGAGGCCAGCTGAATCTCAGACGTGGTGGAGCTTGTGGCAAGCTCCACAGATCCAAATTCTGGATTCTTCTGAACATGTGTTCTTTTGAACCTGGTCTATTAACCCTTGGTAAGTCATATTTAATAGAGCTTCTGATGTACTCATGCATCACCACTCCAGAAATTTGTCTCTGAGAGAAAGAAACTCTGCATGTTCTTTAAAGTTCTCTTACTTGGTTCATATTTGGAAAAACTGACGTATAAAATATTTTTTCCTTATCTGGAATAGGAAGATTTTTAGAAAATTGAACAGACACAGTCCCTGAAAGCTATGGTCCTAAGTGCTCCTGTGGTAATCCTCTCTCTATGCCCTAGCTGGCCATGCCCAAGGAAATACAGTTTTCTTTTTTTTCCAAGGAGCTGCATTTCAAAAACATACAAAGATATTTCTCTGTGAGGTCTTCAGCTGTTTTTGCAAAGAAACTTAATGAACTTTATTTTTGGCTAAGGCCTTCAAAACACATCCCACCTTCCTTCCCTTTCTTGGCATTTGAATGCTATTTAATCAGTCACAAGAGCTAAACAAAATGAAAGAACCAGGAAAGGAAATGTGGGATCAAATTATCTAGTTCTTTTCATGCTTTATTCCAGAAATCATCAGTGAGAGATTGTCTGATTGGTTCCAATCTCATTTAATAGCCAGCTAAAAACATTCCTTAAAGAAGCCAGTAACATTCAGTGACTGTGAGCACAAAAGGGCATTCAGGGATTGTGTTTCTCAATCCAAGGAAAGTGTTCAGAATCCTTTCTGATAAGATCATTCAGTGGCTTTAATTTCTCATTAGAGCAGTTTTCAAGAAGTCTAAAGTCAGATTTCCATTCAGAGGCATCTTGTGAATACAAGTTACTGTGCTGGTAAAGTGTTTGTTAATTAAAAAGAACATGTGGTATAGATGCGTGTGTTCCCTTGATCCACTTTAGATAAGTGTGCTTGCCCTCTTTGGAGCACTGTGGAATGTGTTTTACCATGCTCTTTCTCAGATGGGGCACCTAATAACTTGTGAGGCTGTTGGGTGAAGAGGTACTGAACAGTTCTCAGGCAGTATAGGCATGTTTCTGACTTGATAACAAAATGTGGAAAATTCATATACCTTTACAGAAATTCACCTGGAGTAACTCAAATCTGAGGTAACAATGGATCTCAACTCACATGTACAAAGGCATGTACAAACACCAAGCATTGCTTACTGCTCTTATGCAAAATTTGATGTTAGCATTACATGGTGGGCTGAGAAGAAACAAGCTACAGAGTTTTCCCACTCCAGCTCTGGGGCTCTGCTTCAGGAGAGAAGGGGTGGGGAAGGAGTGCCATCTTGACTTTTATCTCCCTCACCCTGGGCAAGATAAGCAGATGTTTATGGTATAAGGCTTGAGTTCAGCCTTAGAAGAGAGAATATAAAACATGGGCTTTCCAAATAAATGCACCTGAATATTAGCTTGCTCCCTTTGCTATAGGTTCACAGGGATTCCCCAATTTTACCCTTGAGAGAAAATAATAAAAAGAAAAAAAAAAATAAAGAGAACTTTCTTTCAAAGTCACTGCCTTGCAGCTCCATCCCAGCCTTGTTCAGCCATAGCCAAAGTAAGAAACTGCCCTTGCCACACCACCTTGAGAGCCCAGAGCCAACAGCTCTCCCTGCAAAGCTCTGCATTCACTGCCAGCCCACAAGTAAAAGGCACTCAGTAAAATATGAGATGACAAATAGCAGGGCCCACACCAAACACCAGGAGCCCATAATTGTGTTTGAAAAGGAGGAGGAGACAAGGGAGTGAGATGCCTGATAGTTTCTTGCCTAGTATGGGAAATATCACTCATAACAGATTCAACATAAATCCTTATGCTTTTCTGCTAAGCTCATGCAGCTTTTGTGCTAAGCTCACCGTTTTCATGATTTATTCCTGAACAAGTCCTCCCTCTTCCACTGGGAGTGAAGCAAGGTCCTTCACAGACATGGTAGATGTTCAGACCAGTGGGTAGCTGAGAACCCTAAAGTAACCAGATGGATTAAATTTTCTAAAAACGACCTTCCTGGAAAGTTAAGTTTCTCAGCAGAGTAAAAACCACAGGATTACCCCAATGTATTACCTTATACTTGACTCACCTAAGAGGTGTAAACAAAATTTTGACACAAAACACTGCACCTATGGTAATAAATCCAAGTATGTCCAGGAATGTTCCTGCACCCTGAATCAAAGTCATCTTTGCTAATAAACCATTAGACTGTTCTCCAGTGTACACAAGGGCTTTTCACCCCATCTCTTTTACTGAAATCCCAGGTATGTCCTAGATGTTAAACTTTCCAGGAACCATTCCCAAAACATAACTGCCTTCACCCTCTCTGGGTGGCTTGAGCACCTACCTACTGTAAATGGGAACTGATCCAGAGCAATATGCCTCCACACCCAGCAGTTTTCACCACCATGCTTGACCTGGTGAGACAGATATAGATCAAATAGGTTAAGGTGCTAAATTAATATCTAGCAGACAAATAAAAGTATCTTCATTCTCCCAGTCCTGGACTAGCCCAATACTCCTAAGGTCAAGGGCAGTGACAGGGTTCCAGTGTCCCTGAAAATTAATTTAGTTATTTTTGTGTGGAGTTTTAGAAATCTGACGATGGGTTTGGACATTTTGATCAAACTCTGTGTGACAGTCTTTAAAACTGGCTGAATTATTCCCACAAACTCTTTAGAAAATACAAACATCCATTTGCCAACAAAGGACAAGGCTGACGTGTTTGCACTACCAGAACTTGAATGTGACTGAAAATTTAGTCTTGTGTGGCATAGGAAGTGTATTATTTGAATCTTAACTGCAAAAGTCTCAGCCAGTGAGATAATAAATTCTGAAACAAAATAGAGCAAGGCCTTTGCAATCTGTGGTTTGCATCTGTTTCTTGAAATGAAAAGCAGGTTGTGGCTATTTTTTGTAACACCCAGTGGCATATAAAATGTGAAAAGGATTTTTGGGTTCCAGTCCATGACTGTTAATAATTCTTTTGAAAATCCTCTGTTTATGCCTCATTTCCAAGTTGAATGTGGTTTTACAGGAGTTGCACATGGAATTGCAGAATGGGCTCAGTCTTGAAAATAACCTGTGATTAACCAAAATGAAATCCCTGCACATTTTTAATTTGGGGTCCCATTTCTCTCTAATTATTTGGTGCAAGCTATATAATGATTCCCTAGCATGATTGGGTTACAGTGTGCTTGTCACATATAAGTCCAGCATGGCTTACAGAATTGATGATATTTTTAAAAATTTATAATAATTTTAGACCTCTCCCTTTAAAAGGTGAGTTATATGTTTGTTGCCAAGATATTAAATCCTACTTTGTCCACGAATATCTTCCTGAATTATCCTTATTAATCATTGTTGTCACAGCAAAGTGACTGGAGGCAAAACAAAAAGTCAGCAGTGATTAAAATAAATAATGAGAGAAATGGAGCGATTGCATGGACACAGTACTCTTAATCTATAATGAAGACTGATGCTTACACCAGAAACAAAACTATCCTGGTGGTCTTCAACTCCTCTTCAATCGATATCCCATCTACATCTTAAAAAGCAAGCTTGACTGTCTCTTCACAGAGGGAGATGGTCGTTTATGATTGAGGCTGTCAGCTGGCTCTAAGTGGTGTCATTCTGTTGGTTTTCATGGAGTTATGCTGCTTTAGGCTGGCTTAAGGCCTCAATATACATTCCAGGGGTGTCAAAGGGCAGGGGAAAGGTATGTAAAGCACCTGTCTGAATACAGCAGGACACTCACCTCTTCTGACCGGCTGGTGATGCTCTGTTTGATGCAGCCCAGGATGTTGTTTGCCCTCTTGGCTGCCAGGGCACACTGTTGGCTGACATTGAGCTGCTGCTGACCAGCCCTCCCAGATTCCTCCCTACAGAGATGCTCTCCAGGCACTCCTCTCTCAGTTTATACTTATACCCAGAAATACATGTTCTGGCACTTTTTCTTCCCTCATTTCAACACTGCTGTTCTTCAGCCCTGTGTCAGTGAGAAGAGGTATCAGAGGGATGGTGCTTTATAAATGCTTAATTCAACACTACTTTGCTGAAGTACAACTCCAGTGAGTTCCTCCCCTAATTTTAGGACTGCATGAATCAGCTGAAACCATTGTTATGTCAGATTTTACCACTTGTAAAACAGGGATAGTGTTACCCGCCACCTTTGTTCTGCACTGTGGAGCCTCCATAAGCAAAATGTTACATAAATGCTCCACATTTACCATTTCAAATAGTAAATCAAGGACAGGACAAGTACAGCAAGCTGGAACAGGTCTTAAATCTGCAGACATAAGCAGAGCAGTGTGTGCAAAATGCTTCAAAAATAATATGAAAATGTGGGAATAATTCTCCATAGTGAAGGAATAAGAGTAATTGCAGAAGTGTAGGGGTGAGATGGGAATTGTGGGAATTACCACTCACACAAAATTAACTTCAACAGTGTTTTGCAAGCACACAGGACATGAATATGAAAGATTAGTCAAAAGGACTGGAAAAGTGGTCCAGCAGAGCTGTAGCATGGAGTCTTGGTGGCTACTGTTAGAGATTGAGGTCTTTATGGTTCTGCTTCATATGGACTGAATGAACATTACTGACAGGATTCTGCTTATATTGGCAGAATTCATTTCCCCACCAAAAAAAAAAAA
>VWZW01002090.1:3559148-3678677 GCA_013397115.1 Edolisoma coerulescens
AAAAAAAAGAAAAAAAAGAAAAAAAGAAAAAAAAAGAAAAAAAATTACTGCAGCAGCTAAATCCATAGGAAAATTTCTATTAAATAAATAATTACGTCATTGTATATGATTTCAGGCAGCCATCATATAAGTGATCTGTGGGAGTACAGTGGTTCCTGGAAGTCAGGTAGTATGATATCCTTAATTTGTCTGAAGAGGTACAACTCCATTTCCAGATGCAGGTCAGGTAAATGTTCCTCACTTCAAAACATACAGAGGAAGATTGATAAATGTTAAGTAGGACAGATTGTATTTCCATAGGAAATATACTGAGGTACATAAGGAAATATGACGTAGCCCATCTTCCTGGCTTTGTGTGTGCCTTGAGTGAAAGGGGAGATCAGTCTTGGACACAGCAGAACCAGTACAGGTATATTCTGGATTTGAAAAGCATATGCAGAAGATATTCAGCTCTTGAGTGCTGCTCAGTACAGCTCTATTAAGAACTCTCTGATTACAGGTTAAGAACATCTGTTAATCAAAAAACAACTCTTCACCAAAAAAGAAGTTTTGCTGGAAAGGTTGTTTTTCTTTAGACGAGCTTCATAGGATTTCCCTGTGGTGTAAGAGGAGAGGCCTCAAATACTTAGCCAATTCATGTGAAAATGTGATAAAATAAGTTACCTATTAAACTGAATAAGGACAGGTTATGTCCCACTTCCTTAAAGGGATAGCTGTGATTGTAACCCCTCTAACAAATATCTCCTCTGTGCTTTCCTAATGGCAGAGGAGGAGGCTGCATGCTGAGGCCATAGGCAGTGACATGGGACAACTTCGTGCAGGAGCAGTATATAGCACCACAAAAAGCAGTGCTCCTCCCGGGCTCACTCCTGACACAGAAATTCCACCAGTGGCCAGCACTGCTGCAGGCACTCCTGGAAGTTGCTGGGGCTCCTTAATGTCCAATAAAGTACAAGGAAATCCAGGCTGTGCACATCTGTTGAAAGACATGTTCAGCATTTTAAAGTGACTCTCAGAGTCTGAAATGTGAGAACATGGTTCCTGGAACTGGTATTTGAAGGTCAAGAGCTTGAAGATATTTTCCCTCTTTACATACAATATCTGCAAGACAAGAACCTTACACAAGAATCGTGTTGTTTCTCATGCAGACATCAACAATTGCTCAGACAGGGAAGAAAAATAGAATTGTAGAACCATAATTCATGGAACCATAGCAAGATTTTAGTTCATAGAGCCCTTAAATATCATTTAATTCCAACCTCCCTACCATGGACAGGGATGCCACCCACTACTCACGCATGAACACCTTCACTTCTAGCTGTTGGAATCCAAAATATGCCCAGGATGTATACTTTTCTTGTAAAAATACTCAAAGTCATCAGGACATACACTTCTTCAAAGCCCAGAGGTATTTGCAACTCTTGGCAGTATTTTCTGTAACTCCTAAATCTCAGACCTCTGAAAACCAGGAAATAACAGAGATAAGCCATATATATACATTATTTACCCAAACAACTTTAATTCTGCTGACCCTGACTGAAGTGATAGAAAGGAAGAAGCACCTGCCAGTAGTTTAGCTGCACCCAGTTTATTAGCTATAAGTGTCCTGAAGGGCTGAAGATGAAAAGGAGCAATCAGGGGAGCTGTGATTGTGATGTGAAGTGCTTCAGGCGTCCTCTGTGTGTGTGGAGAAAGGAAGAGCTGCAAATGCACCTCAGCAGGGGCTGTGGTGCCTCATTTCAGCAGTGCGCTGAATAGATTGTGCCAGGAGCTTAGCATAATTTCTCTTTTTGTCTTGGGGATTATAATCCGTTAAATGTGAGATGAGTGAAATCTGTGGATTTTTATCCTTGGAAAATGAAAGAGGGGTGTTAGATGGCATTGTATATGAAAGGTGAGGGGATTAAAAAATGGAAGTGAAGAACTATAAATATTATTAGCAGATGTGTGGCTTTTTCAGAGCATGGAAAGTATGTTACATCAGGCATTTCCCACTCTATTCATTTCCAAGACGGGGAGCACGCATGTGTAGTAAAGGCACAGCACACCACTCAGAGATGACAGAATTATGGATGTGCTGCTCACCTGCATTTGCTTTTAGAGATTCAAAACGATTGAACTCAACACTGCAGGAGCATGTGGGGCACTGTGGAAAGCCTTGCATCTAATTAACAAGTCCTGCCACTCTTATTTCCAAGGGACTGGTTTGCTTCCTCTTGTAGCTTGGTTTTTACCTTGTCTGCCTGCTTTTGATGGAGGAAGGCTGGAAGGGCAGCAGGACATTGGGATCTGTTTCAGGAAGAAAAACTGCTTTTCATACAGAATAATAATCATGCACAAAATAGTTTTCCATGGAGACACTACCATGTTTAGATAGGAATAAGGGATACAACTTTCTTCTGAAACATTCCTTTGCCTGCTGCATACATTGTAAGCATTGTGTGAAGGATATGAATATGCTTGGAAATGTTTCCAAAAGGTTCATTAGACCCCTGAAAAAATCCCAGATGTAGTCTATGTCCTCGCATGTTTGCACTTCTTTTCCAAGGTGGGAACAATGAGTGGTAATTACAGGTGTGAAAATCATCTCTCTAAATACAGTTCTCTCAGCAGAATGAGAATATCCATGGGTATAAATACAGATGGAGGAAGGAAGCTCAAAAAGCTTTGAACTGTTTTCTTGCTATCACTGCTACACACCAGCACCAGCACCTGAGAGTCTGTGATGTGCATCAGGGGCACCTGCTCTCAGCTACTCTATCCAACCAGTCTCTTTTAAGTATATTTCAAGCACCTTTTTTCCCCTCTATTCCCTTTCCAGAGAGACAAGACAAAATGCACAAAAGAACAGAAGTCCTAGAATTCATAGGCATTCACAAAAGATGGAAAAGGGGAATGCAAAAGCCTCTGTTAGATTGATAGCTGCAGGCAATTCACACATTTCCAAAACCAGAGCACACTAGAGCATGCAGGAGGGTAACCTCATGCATCCCTCTCATAGTAATTGTTAGATCCCATGAGGAAGCAAAGTCCCCACATCCCACCTATGCCCTCTCATCTTACTTGGGGCATGGTCTCTTAGCTTAGGACCAGTAAATTCTTTCTTCTTGTAAATACTTTCTCCATGAATTCTTGCTTCTCTGTTTGAAAGCATTTCTGTTTGTAGCTCGCTTTCTTTTGCAAGTACATCCCTAATTTCCTGCTGAATTCAGATGAGTTTATTCCCCACTCTCACTATCCCCTACAAGGTTGACAGATACACAGATGATGACAATATGAATATCTTACAGCAATAGAATGATTTAATTTTTCTTGTGCTTTAACACAATGGAAATGCATTAAGAAAAGAGAAAAAAGCCATCCACCGTGTTTTCAGAAAAGAGTGTGCTCATTTTCAGACATTGTACATAGAAGAGCAATTATCTGTTTTTCATGGTAAAGTGAATACTCAGTTCTTAAAAATACAGCCCAATGTCATCAACAAACTAATCTTTAGAAACACAGAGGCTACCAACTCAGTTCTTCACTTTAAAACTTTGACTTAAAGTGTGATTTAAAGGCCATTAATGTCAGCAGAAGACTTTCCACTGACTTCCAAAGGATTTTTCATCAGACCATTACAGATGTAACATTTGTGGGCCCATGGAAGAAATAGAAGTCAGACACAAAAATTAAATCACTTAACTGTGGATTGTGGACAGAAGAAAAACACATTCAGCATATTAAGATGAAACATACCTTCTCCTCTAATGCACAGAGAAACAAGAAGTGCAATACACTAACGCTCTAATAAATTACCTATTCAAGCACTTGTGTATGTTTAAGTGGCAGACATTAAGGTATTTTCAGACAGATGACTCCATCCTGTCATTTGGCACCTTGTTGCCACAGTTGTCTTCTGCTTAATTCTAGTCGCATCTCTCCTTCTGTGACAGAGTTCTTGTTGTAAAGTCACCTTGTGGTTCTCACACAGCCTGATCCATTTTTTGTTTTACAGCTAGCCTGAGCTGCCTTCCATGTCATTACATGAGAACTCCACCAGAAATATGTCCTCGGTGGCAGTGGATAAACCGTGGGGTATTTGCAAGGTGGTCTTTGTAAGGATGAGAAACAACAGGGCAAGAATAACTGCTGGAGGATTAAATGTAATGGCCACCCAGCTACAGTTTTTCAATGTATTATCAGCCCAGCTTGCTGATAGGAGTGACAATATTATGAGGAATGAAAGCTAGTACCTCTGCCTTTGGTTTTTATTCAAATTGAAAGCACGCAGATGAAAAATACCATACCCTAGCCATCAGATTTTCCTCTGTTCTGAGAAAGATACCACAGTTCTCCTGGAGGTAATGGGTTTCTAAAAACACTGCAGTTTTTCAACTAGTACAGTTGCCATTTCCTACTTGACCGTGGGTGCTGGGAAGCTTTCACACCTCTTGTGTGGTCTGCTAGCTAACACAATGCTAACAAATATTCTTTCATGTGAATTGCTAAAATAAGCAAAAGAACAGCTTTTGCTGAAAGAGAGGGGGGAAAAAAGACATTCATATGGATAAGGAGCGAGAAGAAGAACCAGGAGAAACTTCCCCTTCTTCCCCCACCCTGCTATCATTCTCTGAAAAGTTTGTCCAAGAAAAGTTGAAAGTTTCAAATGATCCCATGACTCCTGGATCTCTATCTTTCATGAAAACAAAAGAAACACCAAGATTTTGTTGAAAAGATCACAATAGAAAGAAATACTGATCATTGCAATTACACTGAAAAGTTGTGGGAGACAGATGACGTCTATGTAATTGAAAATTTCTACACATGGTTATTCAGTTCATGGGTATTGAATACCTCTCTCCATTCCCTGCTAGAAAAAATGAATCCTGTTCAGAGTACAGAAGACTGAAAGGAGACATATGAACCTTCAAAAAATGTAAAAGAAAGCGATAAATTGTTTTTCATGTTTTCTGGGAGTAGAGACAAAAATTATAGGATTATGTCAATACAGTGCAGAATCATTCTAAACTCAGAATTTCACAAATATTTTTCATGCAAACAGATTGCCTAGAGAGTGATGAATTTTCTGACTGAGGAAAGAGGAAAGGAAGGATATCATAGGTAAAGAGGGGTAACAATTGAGGCAGAGGGATAGGCTGGATGACTGATGTCCCTTTGAATTCTGCTGTTTCATGATTCACCAACCACCATTATTCAGCAGTTGTGAGCTACTCTAGGTTCAGATCTTTTTGAATGCCTATTAATTCCTTAAGACTTACTAAGATATGAAGCATTATCATAACATAGAACATCTTTACTCCTACCAGTGGCACCCCAATTAGCTCACTGCCATCTTTAATGAGAAAGGGCTCCTGGTGATGAGCCTGGTCCTGAATAAATGACCAAACAAAGCATTTACGGTCATAGTAGGCTGTCCCTTCACCAGAAGGCTTTAAAACAGGAAGGACCATCACGCTTAAACAGATTTGTTTACATGAACAAACACAGTTATTCTCCTGTCTGTGATGGAGGTCAGGCTAATGTAACATTACTTGTGGTTTTCAGTGAATCGTGTCCACACCAACACTTGATGTCTTGGGGATGAGCAGAAATGGAAACTCCTGAAGGGCAGAAAGCCGTATCTGCCTGTTACAGAGTTGGACTATAGTGTAGATGGCCTTTTTCCTGTTCATTTCCCTTGTCTTGACCAATAAATAAGCAAGCTTGAGCAATTAAACCATGAGGAGGAAAACTTGCTGACTAATGAACTGGATTTTTTCTCATTCCTGACCTTGCTGGGCCATTCCACCAGTTTAGAGGATCATTAATCAACAAATCTCTTTCATTTTATCTTGGCCTGGAAAATGAAAGGGTTCACACTTTGTATTAGTCTCATGCACATACAGTTTCTAAAGTCATATTCAATGAATAAATATACACTTTAATAAGGAGTTTACCAGTTGTTGTTGACCTTGGTCAACAGACTGCCTCTATACCATGGCTTCTCAGTCCTCACTAGCACTCCTCTTTTTGTATTTTGCTCTGTTACTTTTACTCAGTATTTGCTACTAACAATAAATTTAACATTTAAAAATATTCCTTCATATATAATGTGGCTGCAAAGACTGTAAATATTTTATTTTGAGACTCCTTCTGTTATCAGGAGACAAATACCTTATTTTTTTCCTCACTCCTCTAGCTGAAGAGGAACAATAGAAACCGATGTAACCACTAGCAAACATATATTAGTCTCTTGGCTTTATTTCTGAAACTTCTCTATTAGAGCCCACTTAATTAGATGCATAAATCCTGTAAATGATGTCAATGTTCATAATTAAATGAGACAATTGTGAAATCAGCTGCAGCACAAAATGTAGATAAATGTGCGAAGGAACAATAAGGAATTGCTTTATTATAAATCTGCATGACTAACACTACCATAGTGATGTAGCAGAGAACCTATAACATCTGCTTCATACATATGAAAATTCAATTAAATTATCAGCCATGAATTACTGTAGCACAAATACCAACAATAAAAACTTTGACCTAATTATTTTAAGATTTTTCAGAAGGAAAAGATCACATTTCAGTACAATGAAGTTGGTAGATTCATTTTTGTGATACTTAAGAATCTGAATCCTGTAAAGTCTTTTAAAAATATATCTTTCACCAATGGAAAGAATACAAGTAGAATAAAGAGACAGATTTTAAATCTACTGCTGCTCAAAATAAAATCAAGTAACATAAAAATGAAAATACAACTTAAGAGTAAATTGTTGTAGAAATTGAAGCTCTATTAATTAGGATGTTTTGTATCAAATCAGAGTCCATCTGTGAATTCAAGGTGCATCTAATTGTTTCTTTAAAAGAAGTATCAATTTTCATGAAATAAACTGGATGGTTCTCCAATAGTTTGGCAGAAGAGGAGTTTAGGGGAAAAAATGGCCAAGGAAGAAAGATTTCAAATGTTTTCACCCTCCATGTGTTCAAGCTTAAAGGACCAACAGCAACCTTGACTTTGCATGCAATATGTATAAATGCACATTTATATGTGTATATTCACACATATGTGAATACAGAGAGATACATATGTACGTACACATATATGCATATATATACAAAATTATATCACTCTCCTTTTTCTCCCTTTTGGCCAAGTTTAGACCACACTGACTTCTAGTCAGGCTGCCATCCTTAGAGAATATACACCAGATAGATACTATCCCATCAAACCAGAAGTAAATTTTAATATTTATTCCCAAATAAATCTTGGTGACAGATGGACTGTTCTTTACAGGAATGATAATTAGGAGTTAGGTCCTCCAACTGGATTTGGCATCCCTCTTGCAAAATCAGCCCTCAGAGTCTTTGGGCAGATGCTCAAGTCCACCACCATAAAGTCCCAGCTGAAGGACTGGCTCCTTCAGAGCACTTAGAGTGCTCTGCAGATCAGTGCTTCAGAAAGACCCAGCTGCTGAGGTCATATCCACTGCTGTGAGAAGCACGAGAGCTGAGCCCAGGGCACAGCTAATGCTCCATGTCCACATTCTCGACCTTGGCAGTACCAGATAGAAGCATCTTCTGCTGATTTTTATCGGCTGCCAAATCCACTGTCAGTGCTTAACAAAGAACAATTCTAACAGGGCATATTCAAAGCATTGATTTGGCATTATTGAATGGCAAACAGATAGATGGAGGGGTCACAATAAAAGGATTCATCCCTGAAGGTCCTCAAGTAAAGCACCTAAGCAGGGACCTTCCTTCTGCCATAATTGAACATCTCAGCACGGCCTTGATCCTTGCGTGGGCACACAGAAGAGTATAAAAATTGTTCTTCCCCTCCTCCTATTCCAAATACCAGTTAAAAGCTTAGGGACAAGGGTTATCATAGGCCTAATAGACAGCAGGCAGTACATTTCCTTGGACTTGGAAATTGTCGCAGAACTTAAAGCAGGCCTTGGCTAGAGCATAGCTGCTGAACCACGCTGCTTTTTGGCTTTGGAGAAGGCAGCTCACTGTCTGGACTTTTCCCCAAGGTTTTCTGAAAAGAGGTCAGCTCATCCAAACTCACAAATGCCACAGAATATCTATTGACCCAGACTTATACAGACTTATATGATCTGAGAACCACTAAAGGGAAAGCCCTTTAGACACAGAGGGTTCAGCCCTGAGGTAGTCTTTGGGTCTGAAGGCAATGAAGCTTTAAGAAAGGTGACGTGAATCTCTGGAACAAATTTGCTTAAAGTAACCCACAGATAACTCCAAAGCTTGCATTCAGCAAGAAGAGCTGAGTAGAAGAGCATTTGGGATGTATGGGAAGGTGATGACACTGATTCATAACTCAAAGCTAGCCGTCCACAAGCCAGTTCTGGCTCAGGTGCTTTCTAATCAACTGTGAGTGCACGGCTTCCATATCAGAACTGGATGGGGTCCGGATGGCTCAAAGCACAGGGGGGAAGATACAGACACACCCCAGACAGATGTGGCCTCAAATCTGATCAATCTTGCATCAAGTTGGAGTCCAGCATTTGCTCCTACATGTGATTCCCTCTGGTACTCTGCCTCAAGGCTGGTAGCTCACAGATTTCACAGCCTGTTTAGAGCTGGTTGTGTTGGATGCATAAAGCTCTAGTGCAGGAGAGAAGCTGTGGTGTTGTAAAACAGCAGGAGCCACATTCCCCGTACCTTAAAAAGGCATATTTTCCTTCTGAAACTTGATTTTGGGCCTTGTCATTGCATATGGTCCACAGCAGCCCTTTTTGTCTCACATGATCTAGAGCATCAGGTATTGGTGTTCTGATTCTCAGTCACTGAGAATACACCTGTGCTGCCTGGGCACTCCTTTACCATAGGAAAACAGATTACCAAACATAAAAAAAAAAAAAGAAAAACAAAAAGAAAAAGAAAAAAAAAGAAAAAGAAAAGGAAAAAGAAAAAGAAAAAGAAAAGGAAAAAGAAAAAGAAAAAGAAAAAAAAAGAAAAAGAAAAAGAAAAAGAAAAGGAAAAAGAAAAAGAAAAGGAAAAAGAAAAGGAAAAAGAAAAGGAAAAAGAAAAAGAAAAAGAAAAAGAAAAAGAAAAAGAAAAAGAAAAAGAAAAAGAAAAAGAAAAAGAAAAAGAAAAAGAAAAGGAAAAAGAAAAAGAAAAGGAAAAAGAAAAAGAAAAAGAAAAAGAAAAAGAAAAAGAAAAAGAAGAAGAAAAAGAAAAAGAAAAAGAAAAAGAAAAAGAAAAAGAAAAAGAAAAAAAAAGAAAAAGAAGGGAAAAAACGCAATGAGGCAGTCATCATGCAATTCTGCCCTGAGGCTGAGATTGAAGAGAATGAGCTGTTCCTGACAGACATCACATAAAGCACCACCTGCAGATGGTGATGACCCTCTGAAGGGTTCAGGACACCTGCACAATGCACCTGCACAAACTAAACTGAGTTCTGCCTTATCCGCACACACATACACACATACCTGGTGGGCTACAAGGCTCATATCCTAATGGATAGGTCTTCCATGGCACAGCTTCAGCACATTAGCAATGTTTGGTTTAATTATCTAATTTGCAGAGAAAAAGAGATCAAACCTGTATCACAGATTTGCTTCCAACCAGAAGGTAGACAGAGAGCCATTATGTACAGAAAGCCTATATTATCAACTGAGATATAGGTCCTATCCTGATGGAGATCTATACAGAGTAAATGGAGTCAATATGGAGAGTAGAGTTTATAGCAATAATCAAACGTAGTCATTTACTCAGTGCTAAGCTGCTGATGAGTATTGCTACCTATGCTCAGTCCATTGCCATCTAAGCTGTACTGAGGGCATTAAAAGTTAGGTGTGACAAATCCACATCTCCTGCACTTCACAACAAGTTGCCATGGCCTGTGCACATTCCTCTCTTTAGCTGCACTGATATTTTATGCATGTATACTAGCAGCTGATTTCAGTTTTAACAGCAGATTTAATACCACAGAATCATGGAATGGTTTGGGTTGGAAGACGGACATGAAAGACAATCTGGTTCCAATTCCCCTGACATGGGCAGGGACACTTTCTACCAGAAAACTTTGCTCAAAGCCCCATCCAACCTGGCCTTGAACATTTCCAGGGATGAGGCATTCACAGATTCTCTGCGCAACTTGTGCCAGTGCCTCACCACCCCCACAGTAAAGAATTTCTTCCTAATACCTAATACAAACTTACTCTCTTACCATTGAAAGCCACTCCCTCTTGTCTTATCTCAACATGCACTTGTGAAAAGTCCCTTTCCAACTTCCCTGTAGCCCCCTTTAGGTACTGGAAGGTACTCTAAGGCCTCCCTGGATCCTTCTCTTCTCCAAACTAAACAACCCCAACTCTCCCAAGTCCCAGGGTGAGACCAACCAAGTGTGTTTTCATAGGAGAGCTGCTCCAGCTCTCTCATCACATTTGTGGCTTCTTCTGGACTCACTCCAGCAGATCCATGTCCTTCTTATGTTGAGGGCTGAAAACCTGGATGCAGTACTTCAGGCAGGGTCTCACCAGAACTCTCATAGGGGCAGAGAAGAGGGGCAGAGTCCCCTCACCCTGCTGCCCACAATGCTTTGGATGCAGCCCAGGACACGGTTGGCTTTCTGGGCTGTGAGTGCACATTGTGGGTCATGTTGGATTTCTTATCAACCAACGACCCCAAGTCTTTCTCTCCAGGGCTAGTCTTGAATTCTCTGCCTAGCCTGTATTTGTACTTGGGATTGTACCAACCCAGGTGCAGGACCTCGCACTTCGCCTTGGTGAATTTCGTGAGATTTGCATAGGCCCACCTCTCAAGCCTATCCAGGTTTCTCCAGATGGCATCCCTTCCCTCCAGCATGTTGACTGCACCATATGTCAGATTAGAAGAATTCTTCTCAGAGGAATATAAGTGAACCTGGTATCGCTATTGATTTTTAACAGCCTTTGCTTGTTCGCCTTTTCTTTCACCTGAAATTACACGTGATGGTAATTGTTAACACATGTAGCAATACGCTCCTGTCACTCTCCCATCACTCCATCTCACAGCCCTGCTGAGACTTGTTTTCACTTTTTTCATTTTTAATTCACTGAAACCAGGAAATCCCTAAACCTTCTACCGTGACTAGAAGCAACTGCCCCAGATCTGACTGACATCCTGGTGAGATTCCTCTGACTGAGAGCAAACCTCCACCTGCAGCATCTACAGCTGAATCTGTCACCTTCCTCTTAGCAGGGAATAAAAAAATGCAATTCAGTGAATTCTCATCATATTGTTTTCCCCTCCAGTTTTGAATGCTTCAGTGTGGCAAGTATTTAAATAGGCCTTAGAAAAAGATACCAAATAAATTAGGGGAAAAAAAAAAAAAAGGCAAAACTAAAACCCTCTTGCATTCAATGTTTTTTACTTCACTAGTAGGTTAACAAGACCAGACAGGAGAGCTATGATATTTTTGTTCCAGGTGGACTTTAAATTCACATCTATTAAAATCAAAAATTATGGTTTTAATTAGTGTGTTCCCCTTCCCAATAAATATTCAAATAACCCTAACAGTAAAGTACTAGATTGTTGAGATTCGGAGCTAGTCAGAGTCCTTTGTGTTTTCACCTTGCTAAGGTCTGGCTTCTCAATTTGATGACACTGCTGTAAATCATAACCTGGTCAATAACGTCACACAGAAGCAGGGCAGTCAAGAAAAATGCTGGAACCTCTACAGGAGCTATATGAGCCTCGGGTCCCAAACCTATGAGGTCCCATCTGCCCTTAACATCCTGAACTTCACTGGGTTTTGCAAGTATTTTTATGCTCTTAGTGTGTTTGACTTTTATGGGTGCAATTTTGGCTACTGAATAATCCTAGATTATTACAAAAGATGTAAAGCTGCCTTGGCATGGCAGATTAAGAATTAGCCTCCAGTCAGGTAGCAGAAGTTGAAATATACATAAAACACAAGATACTGTGTTGTCACTGTATTCTAGGGATATATCTCAGGATTAATTTGACACTTTTCAGCTTGTTCTTTTTTAATATTCATTCTTTGGCAATAGAGTTGATTTAGGAAAGAGCCATTAAGTTAATTAGAAGTCCAAAGCTACCTCTCTCTGGCTCAGTGACATCTTCTGCAGCCAGGCCTTACCTGTCCTATTATTTAATGTCCATCTGGCAGCAGTCTCAAGGGAAGCACCCCAATTCTTGGATGGTCTTTGAACAGCAACAGACATGGTGGCAGCACAGCTGATCGGCTTCCACAACTCATGCCCTGTGGCTATCCAGAAACAGCATCATTTTCACACTGTAGTTTCATCTTCTCTGTCTCCCTGAAAATTTTTTTTTTCATTTTTTTACAAAATATTTAAAATGTCTGTGAGGTCAAGAGTGGGAATTAAGTTCAATAGCCAAGGAGTACAAAGCCTTACTGGGCTTGGGGGCCACTGCAGCTATCAATCTCTCTAAAAGCACTTGATATCACACTCTCCAGGACTCTTCTCTGGCTGTTTTTTCCCTTCAGAATCTGATTCTCCTGGAAAAAATTACTTGCTGGACAGTGTATTTATAATGTGTCGAACTATCCTGAAGGGTAACTACTCTGCATCTTTATAAATACCCACATGCATATTGGCATTCAAGAGACCTCATCTAATGTAGTGGGAAAGTGAGGAAAATGAGCCTTATCTTTTGGAGTTTGTCATCCCAAAACAAAGCAAGAGACAAGTGGATCCAGTTAGGAAAGCACAAAGAGACCATGAGCTTCTGTGTCTTTGCATTCAGCTCCAATTCAACTAGCAAACTGAACAATGAAATAGTTAAATAGTCTGGATTAAACATTTATCTTAGAGAGTTTGCCTTTTTACACATAAATTAAATTTTCTTGTTTAATCTCTGCTTTTCTTCTAATTATCTCTCTCCACACACACTGTTGGCTCATCTTAAAGCAAGACGATTAAGAAGTGTCTGTTGTTGTTGGGCTTTCTTTTTTTTCCTTTAATTTCTTTCTCCTGGAGATGATAATACTATCCATTTGCTATGCAGAAGTGGTTATAACAATATATAAAAGGCAAGAAAAGACCGGTAATTTAGGCACCTTCTACCAGAAAAGGACACAGCTTACATTTTTGATATCACATTTTTACAGATTTTTTAAAACGGAAATTCCTGTAGTAGCTCTACCTTGACACACATAATTGGTTTTTCACCCTAAACACTGACCTTTGGTGCGTATGTGTGGGCAATGCGTTAGAACTATCTGCTAGGACTTTATTACAAAGAAGCCCAAGTTTGTTTCCTATGCATTTTAGGTGTATGGCTATGAGAATGGGTAAGAAATGAGAAAATTCAGGCCAATGATATAAATAACATCCTTCCAGAACCTACACGGCTAACAGAAAAGAACAACAGGGGTGGACCCTAAAATTTCTTCATTTCAGTTGGATAAAAGGTAAATACAAATCTTTGGTCCTCTAATGAAAGACTGTCTCCAGCCCTAGACTGAACTTTGAAAAGCCTTCTCAAAGAACTTCCTTTTATATGTGGAAGCACATGTATAGGTGTAAATATATATTTAATAGCAATATATAGAAATAGCAGTACAAAGCATTTATCTCACTACCTTGTACTAGGAAGGATTAGATCAACCCACATGTTGCATATGTACTGTTGTTAATATGGATTAAGCACTCTCTTTGCTGTTGGTGTTGTTTTATGTGATCATGCCCTTTAGGAAAGAGACAGCCTTTAAATCCTCAAGCAGTCAAGGCTGTAGGTTGATAGACAGCTACATCCACCCATGCATGCTCTCAAAAACATATACACTTTTCTGCAAGATTGTGTGCCTCTAAAATATGTTGTTAGGGACACTGGGTGCCTCTAAAATATGTTGTTAGGGACATTGTCCAAATGCCACTTAAATCCCAACAGGCTTGGGGGATCAACCACCTCCCTAGGAAGCCTGTTCCAAATTATAATAATAAAATTGTGTTAAATCATGATGATATAATTTTATTTTTGATCAGCCCTGCATTGGTCGGGCTGCTTGGACTAGACGACCAGTTTAGGTCTCTTCCAACTGAAATAGTCTATTCTATTCTATTCTATTCTATTCTATTCTATTCTATTCTATTCTATTCTATTCTATTCTATTCTATTCTATTCTATGCTACTCTATTCTATTCTATTCTATTCCATTCCATTCCATTCCATTCTGTTCCATTTATAAACCCAGTTATTTTTTTCCCTCAGTCTGAATACACAGTAGAAACACTAGTATACACTGAAGAAAACTAAATAGCATATTAGCTACTGTCTATATTGCTGTGAAATTTAATCCTGATGCGTTTTTTTCATTTCAAAAATATGGCTTGCAGTTGACTTTCCTTCATATACATCCCAAACAAGTGGTTCTCACTCGCGTTTGTGTTCCAATCTCACAGCTCATCAGAGCATTTGGCTATCATTTGGCTGAAAGCATCTCCAGCCTTGCCAATTAATTGATGAAGAATCATTATGAGACAAATATATCATCTGCATTTTAACTGCGTGAATGGAAGGTTATTGAAGTAATCACTGGCAACATCTAACCCATTAATAAAATATGATATGGGAATAGCAAATTACAAATTTCTGTACCTAGTTCCCAAAATAAATTTGCTCTTGAAGATAGTTCTAGCACTCATGATGACATAGATGAATGATGCTGATTAAAAAGAAGTGAAGAAAAGATTATCACTTCAGCATAGAAACCACTGGTGTCATTATCGGTGTCATCCATATAAAAAGTGTTAAATTTTTCAGTGGCTTCATAGCCTTGCTGTGAAATTGCAGGTGTTAATGTATACTGGCAGTTGAGCACAAAATAAGACAAAAATGAAGCTACCATGGGTTAGACCATAAACAAAAGCCCACAAATCAGGAGAAGATATGATAGTCCTGTGGCTTTAAAATGGGCTCTTTGTGGGCTTCCTTTTGTGAATGAAATATTTTCATTGTTTCTGCTGGTGATGAGATGTTCCTTACAACAGAAATAGACACAATCACTTTGAAGGAGCCAATATCTAGTTAATGAGTAAAGATGTAAATTATCAAGTGTGCTTAATGTTGTTATCACAACCCAAAGACATGAATAAGCTTCCTAGAGAGGGAATGAGTAGAAGACAAGGCTCAGAAGTGTTGTCTCTCTCTACACTACATATTTTCAGGGAAACTGTGGATGTGCCTCTTTCCTTCTGTCTGCTCGTCTTTCCTCTCCCACTGTCTCTGTCTTCTTGTCAATTTAAAATTTAAACCCATTGCAGAAAGACTGTCTCTCACTATGTGGTTTGTACAGTCCCTCACACAATTGCACTGGTGTAATGCAAATTGTGGTATCAAATATTCATACAAAAGCTTCACAGTGTGGCTGCATGAAATCAGAACAATCAGGGAACAGGCACAAGCTGAGCAGCTAGGTAAGATGAAGCACAGAGATTTCTATTACAATTGCTGCTTCATTACAGAGAGTGTGCTGACATAAGCTGTGTTTTCATTGTCGTAAGCCCAATTTCATAACCGTGTGTTAGAGTTATGAGTTCTCCTAGCAAGCCATAATGTTTTCACTTTTGGCTGTGCAATCACATATTGTTAGCTTAAGACAGTTAAACTTTATAAATGGCTCTGTAATATGTGGTCTTTTCAGCTATAAAATTGTTCCTCAAAAAATAATCTGAGCCATTGGTCAACGCAGTCAGTGTCAGCTAACAGCAAATAAATTTTGGCAATGAATTAGAAGTTAACTACATAACTGTGAGAAATTCCTTCAAATAAGAGTTAGACATATATTTTCTTTCTGTCCAATAAAAACATCGCTAAAATGCTATGCAATGTTCCTGTTCCTATCTGTTGCTTTGCTTCAGAAATGATAAAGGATGTCTAATAATGAATTATTTCCAGCAGTCTGCAGGACTTTGCACTGAGAATTTTAGCTGGAATGCCTGGATTGATGCAGCCTGTTTAGGAAAACTTGTCTTACTCTATAACCCAGATAAGGAGACAGAATACCCACACTTGAATGGTTTGGTAACACAAAAATATACTGTATAAAATCAAATCCACACTCTATAAAAGCACTTTTTTTGGCCCATTATTGAATGATTGAGCCTGTGTCCAGCTATATTGTCTGTCTATTTAGGTTGTAAGCTGTTCAAAGCAGCTTTTATTTCTTGTTCATCATGAAGCATGCTTTTCCTGTAAATCATAGCTGGAGAAGCTCATGCTCACTTGATACTTCCTTAATTAAACTGTTTAGTTTTAGAGGAGAAAAAAAAGGCCGTATGTCCATCAAAATGAATTTATATGCAGTATAGTCTATATAAATATATTTTTATCACAGTGGACATGAATTGAAATCTCAGAGATTTGACTTAGGGTTGATGTTTTGCACTTTAAAGCTTTAGATTGTAGCTCTCCAGCGTGCTGTCTAAAGGCAGATTTGGGGCAGTATTTCAGAAATGACCAATAATTCTTAAACCTGAAAGACAAGTGAGCAGCAGACTGAACCAAAAAATTCAGCATTTAGAAATTATCATCATTTTCAGAGATCACAGGAAGCTGTTATGTCTTTATGATTCTTACCTTCTCCTCAAGCTTGGTGGGGAAAGAGATCCATGTGTGGCACACCACCTGTAGAGCCTCGTGGGTGCCACTGTGAGATGGCAAACAAAGCACAGCAGGGCCAGTGGCATTGTGTTGCCACAAGCATCAGACCAGGAAGGGACAAAAACCACCCAAATCCCCTAATCCATGTCAGAATAATGGACTGAATTTTTGAGCGTTCAGAAACCTTGTCCACTGTTGGCATGAAAATGAAATGTCACTCAGAAGCATCCTCACGACTCACCTTTGTGAGAGCTCATGAGATCTTCATCTCTCCCACTCCAGTCCAGTTCAGGGCAACTGAAAAAGGTGCTGGTGTGAACTTGCGTGCTGTGGCTTCCCCAGATCTTCCTGGTCTGACCTTTGACAAAGCTCTACGATATCAATATCTTCACCAGCTCCAGGCTGCAACTGTAAATGCACCAAAACCCAAATTACATACCAAATATATTTTTCTCCAAGCTGTAAATGCACAGATACATCTTCGTGAGAGAGCACCTTGCCAGTGATCAGATAGGATTCCACATCCAAAAAAAAAGGGAAGGGCTGAGCAGATTGATGATGTTTTCATGGGAGACCTTCATAGACAAAATGTCACCGTGCCAGAGAGAAGAGAAAGCAGAAGTTGGGTGTGGGTTGCAAGCATAGTCCAGCTTAGCTTCTGAGCTGCACATTGGCACAATAATGTGAAGCATTTCTTGTTTCCCTGCTACCCACAGAAAGAAAATCTGGGCATATGGTGTGGCCAGGAAAGCCCTGAACTGGATCCAGGGAAGACAACAAATCTTGACACAGAGAGAGATCTGAGCTGGCTAATATCCTGATGCCATGGGCTTGGACAAAATGCTGGCAGCATACAGAGCTAGGATACTTGTGCATTGATGTCTTTAGGACTTTGAACTGATTGTATAAAAAAAAATGCACCTTATTTATTTATTTATTTATTTTACTGTCAGCAGCTGTTGTTGCTACTGCTGACTTCTGATTCAATAGCAATATGGACATATTTCTTCAATAGGAAAGGTTTTTCTTTTTCCCCTGAGAACTTCATGTTCTGAGTGAGTTTATTCATGAGCCATGGGAACATCATTAACATTCACTCTGAGCAAAAAAACAGCTTTTACTGCATCCACAGTCATTGGATGTCTCACTTGATCCCATTTCTGCCCATCACACTGCGCACTCATTCCCCTGGACCGTTTACTCCCAGTAAGCAGAGAGCATGTTCTGGGAAGAACAACAATGTATCTTGGGAAAACAAACAGTTTTTAGCTGCAAGAGAAATAGAACACCAATGCTTTGAGTGATGACATGGAGACAGGACATTTTCAATGCGCTTCAGAGGTGCTCCTGCAACATTGTCATTGACCTATTAGGACTTTCAGCAGTGCTTAGCCATGTGGAGAAGTGTCTGTGGGGTAGCTCAGCCTCGTAAACCCCAGAGTTTGTTTTTTAACCGGCACTATGTAACTCTTCCTTTGGATTCAAGTGTGAATTTCCCAACAGAAATGCTGAAGGAAGGAAAAAACAAAGAACAGCAGCAACAACAACAACACAAACAAACAAACCACAACACCCTAAGGTTCTTAAGCTTTTTTCCCCAGATTAACCTGTGCATCAGAGCAATGCTTGAGAATTACTGCTATGTTTATATTTTTGATATGTCTTGTACAAGACATATTTCTTTCCATTGCATTTGTACAATAAGAGTTCATTGAACACACACCAGGGGCAATTAGACAGTATTGCAACTATCACATTTATTAATAGTTATTGCCACCAATCCATTCCACTACTTGTCACAAGCTTCTTTGACTGAACTGGCAGTCAAAAAAGAATAGCAAATTTAAGGGAAGATTTCTTCTTCAGAGTCAGACCCATAAGGATTATTTCCTTTCTTTCTTCCCTCTATTTCCAAGTCTTACAATTTGCATATTTATGACATTCAGCCAAAACCAACTCTCTGGATTTCCATGTTTTCATTCCTTGTTCTGATGAAGTGAATACATTCTTATTTGGTCTCTCTTTGCTCTGAAAACTGTGTTAGTTAACCATCTTTAAGACATTTCCAGCTTTATAGCAATCCTAAATGAACCATGTCTGTAGACAGGCATTGTGACTGAAGAGCAACCTGCAACATATTCAGATATATCAATATTACCGTTTCTGACTACAGTGTTTCCCAAGTGCTTCTAGGCTGCCTAATTTCATTCTACCTATCCATAGTAACCATGAGAAAAATACCCAAACCAGATACATAAAATAAAAACCCCTACAAATAGCACTCAGATAAGTCATGATGGGCCACATCTTTCAAAAAAATGAAAATTAACAATCTAGAGGTTCTGATTGATGCACCAACATAAGTCTTCATAGCTCTTCACATCTTCTACTTCAACTTACTGTGATATCTTTCCAAACATGGTTTAATCATTGCATGAAGGTCACAAAAACTAAATGGGATGGGCAAGAAATTAAAATGATATATGTAAGGTGTCTGGATAAAATTAACTGTAATCTTTTTGAATGAGTATCTAAAGTAAGCGTAGTTCTTAAGATTCTTCTCACAAATTAATAATAAGTCTGCTCGGGGTTATCATTTTTAATTGGGAAGGGGGGATTTAAAATAAGAAAAACCAACTTGAACCATGCTGAATTATCTGTCATTTTGAGGCAAAACAGCTGCAGTAGTGAAAGGGATCAGATAAAGACATAGGAAAGCATGAAGAGTTCAACCTGATAAGCACCTTCAAAGCCTGTGGGCATTAGCCAAACTGCAGCTGAGGAGTGCATCAGCTAATGATTAATTCCAGTAAAAGAAGTTTTCAGTTTTCCCCAGTTTTATATTCTGTTCCTATGGCCTATGGAAAATCACCTGTGTTTGAAGCCAGCCGCCAGCATTGTGCTGGCTTCCAGCACAGGAGGCAGAGAAGCCAATGCAGTGTGAATCCTACTCACCAGCAGTTCATGCCCCAAAGAACTGTCTTACCAAAAGGAAATTTCCTACTGGGTCTCAAACATATTCCAGACCCCAGCATCCCATTTATAACTTCCCTCCTTTCCCCTGAATGGTGCAAGGCTGTGCTGTAAAAAATTTGTGACTTTTTTTTCTTTTTATTGATAGCTGGCTGAAAGCTGGTTTTGCTCACTGCTGGTAGATAGTAGCTCTCCCAAGGAGAGAATGCTTTCTCACCAGTCAGCTCTTTGTCAAGTATGAAGATCAGTAACCTTAACAAAAATATTTGTAACTTGTGCTTTTTTCAGTTGCAGCTGGAAAAAATTATTTCAGGTGTTTCTGTAGCTCCTGAAGGCCAAGGCTTCCACAGCTCCAAGGACCCTCTAGGACAGGCCTGGAATAACTATTTTTGTAGAAGCACTCTTTTCTCTGAGTTATAAATCTAAGGTAAGAAACAAAAGCATGAGGGAAATGGGAACACTAGGTGGAGAGATCCCTTGTGGAGTAAGGAAGAGAGCTTGACCTTCCTAGACAGAGCTTGGTACCCTGTTCCGCCAAGCACCATGCAATTTAAGGAAAGGACTGTCTACATTAGGCACAGGAAGGCAACTGTGGGACTGAATGAAGAATGGAGAAAACACAGGGGCTCGTGTGCAGGAGCCTGTTTCGCCTCAGAGCAGCAAGAGATGCTGGTGGGAAGGCAGTCAGGTGGAGGATTTTGGTGCACGTGGACAGCGAGCAACTGACATCCCCCAGGAGAGCACCCAGAGCAGATGGATGTTTGGCTTGTCTTTAGATGTGCTGTCTACTTGCCTGGCTCGTGAGCTCCCTGATAGATTGGATTTTGAGGTATTGCTGCCAGCCCTTTGCATGAGGTTTCTGTCTGTTTTATAACTCTATTTAGCACCAACTTACACAATACGTCTTTTGTATCTATAATGATAAAATAAACTGCTATAAATTTACCCAAAAGGTGGCACTTCTCAGACATTCCCACTCATGCAAAGAATCTGCTTTTAATGGTAGCTATTGGTGCAGATGGCATTCTTAACTCCAGCTGATCCACTTTTAAACACAGAAATATTTGGTTTGTTTACTCCCACAGAGGAAAAATATGAAGAAGATAGAAATGGTACAACTGAAACATGCACAAATTCTTGGTCATTACAGAGAGGCTTCACCACTGCTCCAGCAGGACACATGCCATCAGCTGCAGCCACAATGGGACCAGCTTCAGCCCTTCAGCATCTTCTCCACCCCAGGACCAGGTGAACATCCATCTCCACACAGAGGTGGCCTGCAGCCACTTTAACTCCTCTGTCACTAAACCACTCCTTCCCTGGTTATAGCAGTGATATTAGTGGCTTTATACCCCAGTATTGGATTCATTACAAACCGACACTCCCAAAAGGCCACCATCCTCAAATCACATGCCTGAAAGTCAGACTGGAGACCTTCAATGAAATATATTTTCAAATGTTTCTTTACATCTTAAACCTGACTTGCCAAAAATATTTGCAATATCCCCCCTCTTTCTTCACAGCATGCTTAGCAACAGGAAACTTATGCATTTTTCCAGCCTACAAACTCCTGTCAGCTCCACTTTTCCTTTCCAGTGGGGTAACAAGCCTGGAAGCAATGCTGTTGGCAGCGCTGCTGAGGAGCAGAGACACCATGTCCATTCCCAGGACAGCAGCCAGTGCAGACTCGGCCATCTGGGGGAGCTGCACAAGGCAGATAGCTGGAGCCTGAGTCCCCAGAGCAACTCACATTTGTCATGTCAAAAAAATGACAGGAAAACATCAGAACAGAAATGTGAATAGTGAGAGATAAGCTGACACCTTCCAATATCAAGACTGGGAAAACAAACCTGTGCACAAATAACTCGCCAAAGTCAACAGCTTTATATCGCTTGTTCTGCTTTCAGTGAACATGCTCATGCAGAAAATCTCACCTATACATGCCTCAGGACCTTTCCTGAAACGCAGTCCCTGAACAGCATTACTTTCACCTATTAGGTGAGCCAAGTTGACAGTGATTTCTAAGGAGGAATTTTGAATCGTCTGTATATTAAATGTTTGTTTTTCTCTCTCTTTCTTGCTGTCAGTAGATTGCATATTTCGTTCATGGATAAACCACCTTATCTCTCATATTACTTTATTTTGGAGCTACTTAGCATACTGATGTTTGCAGTTTCAGGTAAAGTTCTGTTTAACCTTTCCTTTGACAGTTTGGCTTTCTCTGTGGTAAGCAATATGAATATTTACTCTCCCAACTCATGTCTGCGGTGAGCTGTGACACTAGTAAATGAATGGTGAAGAAGCCAGGAGAGCTTGTCCAGATGGTGGAAGGCCAGCAGTGCCCAAATCCTTGCCATATCTTAGCCTAAAATACCTGCCATGAGGAGTAATATGACGGCATGTGTGTAGACTTAACAGTTGATCTCAATAGGCACAGCAGTTCATTTTCTTCCCCAAAAGCTTTGAATAAAATTTCTTGACCTGCCCTGTTTTGAGAGACCTTTACACAGAAGTCGGTAGCAGACTAGAGTCCTGATGAACCCTCTTGGTGGGTCAGACATCCATCAGAGGTAATAGAAGAGGCATTTAATGCATGTAATGATTACATGGTACTTACTTGCATGACCAAGTGCAAAACTGAGCCACTCTATGACAGAATTATGTAGATGTAAGACTTAGAAGTTTACAATAAGACAAGATCATTCAGTGAGAAGAGCAATAAGGTCAACAAACCAGCTCACTGTATTCTCACAGCCAGTTCCTGTAAAAGCATAGCTCTCAACCCTTCATTGCCAGCACTGCAGAGGAGAGGTGGTTACACTCTGCTTTCCTTCCAGACAACACTGTGGAGTGTCAGCAGGTAGATTTATATGCTCTGCTCCTTCTCAGGGAAACATGCCATTGTCCTGCCAGCTAATAAAGTGTAACCACCTACCGAAAGCTGAAAAGACTGATCAAGCTGCTTGCAACACAGCTCTCTTAAGCCACTGACAAAAATAATCTCCAACACCAAGCATCATGGTCAAAATCCACAGTAGTGTCTATCTGTGTATTTTCAAAGCTTCAGGTCCTTTCCCTTCCCCCAGTTAAGATGTTTCCATGCAACTGTAGAATCTACAAACTGATTTCTTTGGGGTTGAAGGCAATAAAGAAGCATTGCCAAGATATCCACAGATTTGTTTATCTCTGATCCAACCTTCTTCCCTGCCTGGCATATAACCAGGTATTGTATATAGAAAACTCAGCTGAAGGATTCTGAAATGCTGAGTCATTTAATTCTACTTATATCTAATTTCGGTAATTGTGATGAATTGTATAACTAGATAGTAGCTGATACTCTAAACTGACTGGGAAGCCATCATTGAAAGGAGAGTTCAGAGGCTGAAACTAAAACAACTGTTTCTTTCTCTTTAAGGTAAAAGATGGTTAATACTCTAAACACTGTCTTAGTGATCAACTTCTCTGTTATCCCTTAGCTTGTCCATGAATATGAAGGGAAGTTTAGAATCCTAGAATTTTTCTATACCTTTTTCTCTTTGCCTATTTTTAAAGATGCTTACGATAGGAATACATAATACTGCAAAACAGATGCATTCTGGGTCTATTTTATTGACTGAATACTACTCTGTTCTCCAAACATTCTTACTGAAACCATTGGGATCACTCCTGAAGTAAAGAGATAGTGGTGAAAGAAAAATATCAAACTCTGGCTAGTTAAAATGGAAAGAAAACATGAATATAAGTTTTATGACTTCCTGTTGTTTGAGTTTTATTATTATACTCTTAACATAAAATTTTGAGAAGGTACTCAGATTTTAAGATAGCTGTGGAGACCATCAAAATGACAAATGCTAAAAAAAGGTAAGAAAGGGACCTATTAAAATATAAGAGTATTGAAATCAATATCGATCGACAGGCTACTCAAAGCAGAGAACACATGGATCATTACATATTTCAATTCAAAATCCAAGGTTGAGATGCTTAATTTTTTTTTAATAGGCTCCAAGTAATAACATATCTTTAATCAAAGAAGCTCAGTATTGCCCATTATAGGGTAATAATATTTGGCTTTATAAACTTACTTCCAAATAAATTAACAAAATGTAGACACATTAAACAAGTTTAGGGAGAAATCCTTTAGAGACTCTTTTTATTTCCAATTCTGCAACAAAAAGCCTTTGGAAATGAACAGATACACCTCACAAAGAGCTATATCCTATCTTTCACTGTAATAGAACTGATAGAGTGCAGAATGCAGAATATTGGATATTTGACTTCCTCTCCAACACAATGACAATTAGCATTTTACATACAGGATACTATTTTATGTAAGATCAGATAGACTATTGTCTCAGAAAACACTGATTGTTATCTCTTTATGAACAGTCTACATTAATATTTTGGCAAAATGTGATAATCACAATTGCTACATAATTACTCTTGGCCATTGAGCCAATGGACTTCCAAAAGAAACTACAAGGTATAACTACTCTTGGCCATGAAGTCAATGGATAAGACTTCCAAAAGCATCTACAAGGTGTAGGACTGTAAGTCCTTGTGTCTTAACATCAAGTTTTGCCCTGATGGTAAGTGGCCTTGTTGCCTATTTAGGAATGCAGCTCCAGAATCCGAAATCCATCACATCTAAATCTACTTTTAGCCTTGTCAGCTAGCTACAACAGAGTCTTCGGCTGTACCTCAAAATGTGCCCTTTCAAATAAAAGGAACTTTTTGTATTCATGGAAAATGATCTGAACTTCTGGGAACGCCTTGCGTAAGAGGCACCAAAACAAGATTTCCTACTGGATGCTTGACCTTGGCGCACACCTCTGTAGAAACCTAACAACTGCACATTTATCAGTACACCACAACAGACCCTGAGCTTTTCTAAATTCCTCTTTTCCAAAATACCATGCCCAGGACTTGACAAAATTGAGAATCAACACAGAATACCAGCACACAGCCAGTCACTTCATCAAACAGAGAAAGGTAAAAAAAAGCAGTTAGGTGGCAAGGTTTTCCAGAACGTACAGAGTAGACCTAGTGTTCTTGGATCTGTCCAAGCTGAGTCAAGACAGAAGATTAAATGTCTTCACTGCCCTCCACCAGACTTCTTGCAGAGCAGAAATGACCTCTTCAGTCAGCTAAAATGGGAATTTAATCAAGTACGATCTATAAGCAAAATTTACAATAACACCCTGGCTCCTGGCTATCTTTCTTAACACTAGCTCCAGAGCAATTGTCTTTCATAAGAAAGCTGTGAAACAAACAAACCAAAACAAAAATTGTTTCTTGATTTATAACAACTTGCAAAAAGATGGAACTTTTTTTTTTTTTCAGTCAAACTCTAGAACCTTCTTTGTTTTTAATAAAGATGATACTGAGACTTTCCATGCCTATGGAGGAAAAACAGAAAGAATAATTACAATTTACAAAAAAGCCCTCAATATCATCTAAATTTAGAGTATCACACTGTTATGTCACTCACATACTTTATTTCTCACCTGTTAAATTATACTTGCTGGGAATACAGCCAAGGAACAACTGCTGGCATTGTCACTCTTTTAAGGAGCAACATCACAGATATTACTTAGAGAACATGGGTGGATCGCTGGCTGTTTTTAAAATTTGGATTTGAAAAATATGGTAGAACATATTAAAAAGCAGAAAAATTAGCTAGGAAATTAATCCTCCGCTTTGTTCTTTGGAAATGGCTAAATCTAATAACTGTGAAGAATTGTTACAGATGTTAGATATCTTGCTCAAGAAAATATCTATCAAAATACATCCCCACCACTCCAAACCCCGGAGTGAGTGTTATGAACACTTCTCAAGGAGATAGGGAAGGCAGAAAGGAAAAGGCTAAACATTTTCTAACACAAGATTAATTCTCTGAACATTGTGCAAACAAATAATTTATTTTAAAATTTTCTAAATATTATGTTTCTGGAAGTGGAACAGAAAGCACCTGATTCTGCTTGTGATTCAGCCTCTTTCTGTTGCTGAAATGACACAGACAAGTGAGATGAAGGGGTTTCCCTGCTCTGCCCAGTCTGGAGGAGCTGTAGGGGCAAGGGGACAGACTGCACTGGGGTTGCTGACACAGCCCACTGCAGCTGTTCTGTGAGGCCACAGATGATCTAACTGTGTCGAAGCAAGAAACAAATATTGTGACTAAACTTGCACTGCTTCTGATCTTCACCTTTTATGTGTTTTTTATATTTACCTATTCTAATGCTAATTATTCTTAAATATTTCCTAATAGAGTTTTGGTAATAAGCTGCCACAAAATTAAAAGCTAAGAAAACAACTTAATTTTGCTGCTTTTCAGATAAAGATCCTTTCTTTAGCTTTATATAGCAAGTATTTGACAATTTTCAGTGTAGAGTACAATTGGGTTATGCTTGGGTTAGGTATTTCCAGGACAACTTTTCAGCTCTTGACATGCATTTAGCACCCTACTTTTAGGACCTGAAGACCCTGAACCAAAGGATGCTCCCAGTTAAGACAGGATTTTACACTGCATTGAACTGTTTGTGATGAATGCCCATGTGCAGTATCACTGCACATGCAATGGTCATATATATGCAAATCCTGCATTTCTAAACTTTCAATTTGAAAACACTAATCTCACCAGTAACAACAGATTAATACATCCCATAGCATTTTTCTCAGAAACACTTAGTGCAAGAACCTAGTATAATAATGCTGGGCATTAAATTCAAGAAAACAAAGATAAATTTTTCAAGATGATAATTTTCAATATATATACACTCCCCCCTTGTCTATTAAGACGTAATATTAACCAGCTATTAATATTGCATACATAAAAATAAAACTATTAATCCGGCTTTTAGGATTATATTGGAGTTGTCTTTCAGATTTCTCAAGCTGCTTATGTAAGCCTCTCAGTTGTGCAAAAATGGAAAAGTTTGTAATTTTTTTAATGTCTGGTGCATTTCTTATAGCTATAAATACAGTCCCACTGCGAATGGCATTGTTTCATTTTTAAATACAACCCTCAGTAACCACTTGCAAATGGCTCTGCTTCAAGGCAGTTAGACACCCAGATGCTTTGCAAAGATTGTTTGTCAAAGATAAATACTCCAAAAGGTTGTAAACAAGATTCAGACATAACATAGATGCATTTCTGTTACAAGTACCTTGACTTTGGTGGATTCTCGGATCCATTAAAGTTGCTGGGAACTTTGCCACTGACCTGTCTGGGGCCGGTATTTCAACTATTTGTTCTCTTTTAATGCAGAACCATGGAGGATTTCAAAACATCCTCCAGTGAAAAGGCAATCTAATGTTTAAGGCACAGATCTCCACTTCAAAATCATGAAAGCAATGACACTGCATCGTCTGCATCATGCTGCAATGGCTATGAAGGCTGAACATCAGCTCCCAGGTTAAAAAGTCCCCTTCCTGCAGGAATCCCAGCTGGGGACGGCTGAGGAGGGACTAAGATCTCTGACAGTTTCACAGCATCACAGAATCATAGAAGTGGGAAGTCACCTCTGGAGATCACCTAGTTCATTTCCCTGGTCAAAGCAGAGTAAATGGAAGCAGGCTGCTCAGGGCTGTGTCCACCTGGATTTTTTGGTAATTCAAATGGTTTAAATAACCTCCCTGGGCAACTTGTGCCAGAGTTTGGCCACTCTCACAGTGAAAAAGCTTTTTTCTCATGTTTAAACAGAATTTCCTGTATTTCAGTTGGGGCCCATCACCTCTTGTATGCTCACTGGACACTGCCGAGAGAAGTCCGTCTTTTAATCTCCTCCATCAAATACCTATAGATAAAATTCCTCTGCACTTTTCTTCTCCAGGCTGAGCAGTCCCAACTCTTTCAGCCTTTCCCTGTGTAGTCCTGATTCAAAAAACAGTTAAGAATATGCTTATCAGAGCTTTGTGCTGAAAGGTCACCGTATTTCATGGGGGCATGCAGACATGTCAAAATTCTATCCAAATTCAGAAAAAAAAGTTCCGATATTTAAAAATCGTCTGCAAAAAAGAAATCTATGGGTTCCCTATCTAATCTCTGCCATTTCTCAGCAGCACAGAAAGGAAGCCCTAAAATCCCCAGCTTCATAGCCTATGGAGCTATGGAGTCTGTGGCAGCCCATCTGGAGGGCTGCCCTTTGGTCAGGACTAGAGACACCCCTTGTCTGCATTTCTGCAACACTCCAACTTCCATTTCATACGTTTGAGACAATATAGTTCCATTGCATGGCTTGTTTATTTCAAAGACAATAACTTACTTGAAATTCACAAAATAAATAAATATCCCCCAAGAGATTTATTTAAATTAAAGCACTTCCTGTAGAACAGAACTTTAAATCAGAAAATAAAATCACATAGAGGCATAAAGTTGACATTTCAGTTTAATTAGGGAGACTCGTACACAAATACTTGTTGTTAATATCAAACCAAGTCAGACTCCAAACTGCTGATAATAATGAAATTAAAATTAGGTGCACAGATGAGACACTGAGTTAAAATTTGGATTGCTCTTCGCTAATTCTGATAGTCAAAATTCATCCCATTAGGGAAGATCAGTAAATGGTTCATATATCACCGTGTACCACCTGAGGCCTTGCTTCACATGGCAGGCAGGGCCCTCATATTAAAATTCAGAAATGTGAGCTCTCTACTCTCTGAATGAGTATTACTAAGGTGGTAAATGCCTGTGATAGTGCTTTACATTTCTACATGGAAAAATTATATTCTCACTCTCATAAATTATTCTGTGACCTATATATGACAACCTTTAAGAAAACTCAGCAGCTACCATAAATGGAAAGCCAGAAGTGAATATGTTCTGTGCTGAGGTCATGCAGAGGAATGGATTTCCTTCACTTAGAACAATTTAATTTACACTTACTTCAGACAGGAAATCCTCGTGTCATATTAACAAGTTGAAAATGATCCGTATGAATGTGTCCAGCAATATGATACTTTTTCACAACAAAAGGAATAAGGTTTCATTGAATGGAAATCAATTTAAAAAGCAAACTGCATCAGCAAATAGCACACTGGCATTCATCCAGCTATTACTTTGGTGGTTCCTAGTCCAAAATATTTAGAGGATCAGGGTGTAAGTGAAGAGCCCCAGAGAATACTGTTGTCAGGCATGTATTCAGAATCCCAGCCACTTTCTGACCAGCCCAATGAGAAATTAAACCTTTGACTACACAGCCTATACTCCTCATATAGACCCTGTAGAGAGGCAGGCACTTCATAGACAGGGCTTCACCCTCCCCTTGACCATGAGTCTCAAAACGCTCTTGGTGCCTGGGTTTCCCCAAGGCCAGGAGAACAGCTGGTACTGACAGGACAGCAGGTCTAATCTTACCCATCGTTACCCTGGCCACAGATCTGCATCACCACACAGACGGAAACACTCTGTGCTGGTCTGATTACTGATCAAAACCACACATCAAGGACACCAGGGAGTAGGTCATGATTCCTTCACCCAAATTTGCCCAGATCAGTGTTCATGGGACTATGTTTCTGATTTGCAGTTTACAGCTTAATTCTGGATAAAACTCTAAATCAAAGAGCAGCAGAAGAGCAGCAGAGCCACCTGTATGAAAGGGAAATTCTCCAACAGCATTTGTTGGCTTTGTTCATACAGTAAAAAAAATTTCAACTTAAACATAGTGCACAGGTGTTCTCTGGAATAAAGCACTGGCACATTTTATGAAAATGCCCTTTTTTTGTTCATTTCTGCTGGTTCTCGGTGAAACATTGACTCTCAGGACTGACCAACAATCATGGCCAGCCAGTTTATTATATTTAATTCTTTGAAAGATCATTAAAGTGCCTACAATGGTTTCATATGAAACATACATCAGGCATCTTCAGATGCTATTCAGGACTGACTTCCTTTGCAGTCAGAACTGAATAAAGTGGCAGCTGGATTATTAAATGCACATTTGTGGGAAATAATGTGTCCAATTTGCATAAATTCCAATTTTCCAACAAAAACCAAAGCAGCAGAACTTCCCGGGGTGCCTTTTCAGAGTGATTTCCTGGTGTGAGATGTACCCCTTTAAAGAATAACTTAGTACAATCCTCAGGAAAGATTTCAAACTTCAAACAAAATCCTGACTTATGATGACACTTCTCCTCTGGTTGCTAATAATGTTGAGATTTACCTTGTAAAAGCTAAGTAGGGAGATATGGCCTCAATTTTCTAGGTACATGTAAATTCTTAAAAAAGTACATCCTTCTTGGAAACACTTGCAGTCCTCTGATGCTACATAACATGCTACATTTAAATTTATACAGGTTGGGGAATGCAGCTTCCTTGCATGACGCTTATTGCTAATAATCTGAAGTTCACCAAGGAAAGTATGAGAGCCTGTCAGCAGCACTTTTCTTGGATACAGGCCCTAAATCTTGAGCTCCCTGCCATACGACAGTTTCACCACTTTGGCTGAGTCAACAGGCTGAGAAAAGCAGCAGGGACTAGGCCACAGACCAAATAGCAATGTGTTGGATGTGTTTGGATCACCATTCTTGCTAACCACTAAGTGATCCATTCTTTTGACCTATAAGGAAATCACACTAATTGGGAAAGGGAAAGCATCACACAATAAAATCCCACGGAGATTTGCCACCTACGTAATTTTTATGCCAAATGACCACAGGCTCCTGTACTTCTGAGAGCTACTCATGTGAGAGCTCAGCAGATGGACTGATGAGGGATTTTCCAGTGATTGGGTTACTATCCAAAAATACCATTAAGACGAGTAATCGGAGCACCCAGGTTTGGGCCAATTTATCCACGTAATTTCTGCTGTAGCTTTACCTACATTGCATAGAAAGCAGGCTCTCCTGATCTCTGACTCATCTTCTCTTACCCAAAAACTACAAATTCAGCAGGAGGCCAGCTAATTATCTTTGGCACCTCGATTCAAAAGACTTCAATGCTATCTTTGTCTACAACTAAATGTTACATCTTGATTTCGATGTGACTTCACTTTAAAAATTGAACAGAACATTTTGACCTTCAATGATATTTTGTTTCCCCATTTAACTTCGGTATTATACATTAGGCAAGTGAAGAAAGTTTAAAAAATGGAATGCTTTATATTTTGTCATCAAAATAAATACTTTCAGTTTTCTTTATATTAAATGTTTTGCTTGAAGCTTGAGATAGTTGGTGGTTTTTTGCTGTTTTTTTTTTAAAGTAGTATTATGGATATTATTTAAACAAACACATAGCTTTCATTCCATTTTGGAATGAAGCAAAATATATCAGCATTGCACAGTGACTGAGAAAAGAGAAAATCTTGATCATACACAGTTTAACTCAGCAGTCATTCACCTCCAGACCAGAAATAACTGCTTCATTCTAAGCAAAGTTACTGGGACTGTGTGGTGGAAACTGGATGAAGCTTATTAGCTTGAGATAAGTATAGCAGAGGTCAGGTTAGATGATGAACTGGCCGGTTCTGGCCTTAACTCCAGGAAATTTTGCAGCCTGTTTGGGGACTGAGATATTGCAGTTTCCATAGCCTGTGTAAAGCAATTTGTCAAGTCTCAGGAACATGAGTAAAGCCAAGCCTCTAACAGGATTTCTAATATGATCATCAATTGTTCTGAGTTCAAATAGGGAAAAAGAACAGAAGAAAAGACTCGTGACATATTTCCAGATCTGTAGGTAGCTAGTCCTTGGATTTATGTCATGCCTCCAACTCTTGATGTAGGTCTTTCCTGGGTATCTGAAGTATCAATCAATAACGGACTCAGTTGCCAAAGAAATTTCAGAAATACCTCTCTACTTCATTCCAGGACTTCAACATTTTGAATTTTCACTCTCAAGCAGTGTTGCAGCCTCCAGTAGTACCACCATAAAGCTGCCAGAGCCAAAACATCTGCCCAGAGCCCCAGCCAGCTGCTTTCTTTCTAATCAGCTTCTTGTATGTACCTGGGATTGAGCTGCAAAACAGATTAATTACTTAGGCAAGCTTCAGCCTGGTCCTCATCATTCTGTTTTCTGAGGGCTCTTCAGAGTCTTTTCAATTCCCTGACTGTAGATTCATCCATTCCTCCAAAGTGTCTGCTGGCACATGTTGCTAAGAGCTCAACATATGGAGCGCGTACATCCACCTGTCCATCCATCCATCCATCCATCCATCCATCCATCCATCCATCCATCCAGGCACACAGCAGTGCTTGAGGGCATTGGACCACATGCACAAGAACTTCTGCACTTCCTCTCACAGGGCCTGACCTTCCTCTCACAGTCCGGTCCTGACACACAAGAGATCAGTTTCAGTTATGTGATGGACATGGGTCTCGGCCACCTGTTAAAGGAATGTGTAAGAATTCGGTCAAGATGGTCCATTTTGATACATGCTCTCATTTCATACATTTGCTATGCTTTCACAGGAGAAGAAACACCTGCCTTGAACCCCTGGCACATGATGGGATCAGCCTCAATTATTAGTGAGCTTGAATGTACTAGTGGAGCTTATACATGACACCTCCCTTCCAGAGGGTTTGGCACCACAAGGCTGAGATCACTACCTTGTAGAGAACACTCTGACAGATAAGACGATTCAAAAACCTGGGCAGGAGAAACGGGGGTTGCCAGAGTTGTACACAGACAGGCTTGATGTCTACAGAAGGCTTCTAACCTGTGAATTTCCCATGCCATGGTACATCCAAGTTTACATGCCAATGATGTAATCCTAAATAAAACCTGACAGATGTCCATGCTGCTTTTCTTGCCCAAAGCTTCTGGACATTTGAGAATCCTAAGTGAATCTTGGGAGTTGTGGCTGAACATCAGGGGCTGCTGATCTGTATCAGCACTAGGCAGAGACAGGAGCACCCAGCAGCATTAATCACAGCACCATAACCTTGGCCATTTGACTGACTAGATCCCATATAATGAAATGTACTAACCCTGTTTCTGAGCTTGTAATTGAAAACCACTTTTTAAATTTTTTTTATACTCAGATGAAATTGCAAGAGACTCTACGATGTGGCTATGGCCCATTTTTTGAACTCTCTTTTTCCTTATCTGCCACTGAAAGAAAAAGATTTAGGATCCTATCTCCCTCCTGCTTTTTGGCACCTTTAGATGGATATTCTCCTAATTTCTAAGTCTTAGATGACAACGGCAATTTAAAGTCTTGAGTGAACTCTCAGCATGGAAAGAACATCAATGATTTTCTGTTCCAACTGTACCAAGGAATAGAACAAGGTCATGTACTGTCATCAATTTTATTTATTTATTTATTTATTTAAAAACTAATCCAGGCAAAACTCATAAAATATTTTTTTTCAAAAAGGAAGCCAAATTCACCTCTGTCTTCATCATGATTCTCTGGATCTGCACCTACCAGAAATAAGATAGAAGATAGCTGCGTCCTTTGAAACTAAGACTTCTTCCCCAAAGCACACAGATGCAATTTATCTTCCTCCTAATCCTCTGCTGTTCTGATTTCAGCATCTGAGACAGACCTGGCAGGTCCCTGCTGTAGCCATTGGTCTCATGACTAAACACCCATGAACAGTTCTGACATCTGACTTAACAGACACTTATCCTATGCTGAAGTCATAAAGTCATGTGCTGAAGGATGACATGGATGGATGGATGGATGGATGGATGGATGGATGGATGGATGGATGGATGGATGGATTGATGGATGGATCTTTGGTCACAGATCAAGAGCCCTGTGGAAGTGGGGGAGAAATTGCCTCTGCTAAGGCATGTTTCATTTCATCTGTTTTAGCCATCCACCTGAGAAAGATATGAATGGCACTCTAGAGGTTCTTGCTCCTCTTCTTTCAATAAGCAGGGATTCAAGACTGACTGCTTCTCACACAGACAACTCCATTGGAGAGGTCTAAATCTAAACTGGGGAAGTTTTCCCCACCTTACTTTTCCTCTCCCCCAAATATATGGCAAAACTCAATTTATATGCTGCATCTCAGAGGCTGAAAAATGAAAGATGATGCCCTACCTTTTGTCTGGTTTATTATATTGAAAAAAACAAGCAGATGGTGCCCTAGGTGTGATTTACACTGAATGATGTGTAGTACTTTTCCTATACTGGGTATGCCAAATTTTTTTAAATAAATATAGAAAATGTGTAAGCTCTAATGTGAGTAGGTGAGTTTAGTGCCTTTATGTCGAAAAGTTAACTAAGTTTCCATCAGGAAATTTATTTATTGGCAGCTTCTCTGTTTTGAGGTACAAAGTAAGTTTCTTGTGAGACCGTATACTCTTACACATCTTTGCATGGATTACTTTCTCACTCCTTTTTTTCTCTGCAGCCAGTAATTATTTTTAAATCTAAGAGGGCCATGCTCTTGGTTTATTTTTTTTTTTAAGTGGTGACAAGTGGGAATTGTCACAGATATCAGTGCTCAGTCATTAATAAAGATAAATAACAATCCAGACAGATTTTTTTTTTAATCTCAACTTCTGTTTTGCATCAGAACTAATTATATCAACTTAGAGCCTGGCACAACTCACCACGATAATGGAAGGGAGGTTTCAATGGAAAACCTGCAACTTTATAAAGAAGCTTAGCTTTAAGTCACCCCCCAGTGAAACATCAGGAGTTCAATCGTGCGCAGCGCCCCAGTGTACTGGATTATTGTGAACATCCTGCTGGCGACAATTCAGCTTTCCATTTAATTGTGCTCTTATTTAAAATTCTGCTGTCCCCATAGAAGAGCAAGAGCAACCCGATAGGCATTTTGTAAGGTTATGAACAATGAAAACTCTAGATAAATGTCAGAAAAAAGATAGTAGGCCATAAATCATCACTTGATGGTATCAGATGAAATAACTTGTTCTCTCTCCCACCTCCCTGAGGCAAGCAACCATGTGCATGTTAAATGCTGAATTTACCAGTGATGCAACATCCCCACTGACACTAAGATATGAGGCCATTTCAAAAGTGAATGAGAAGTTTTTTTTCACCTTAAAATTCTTTTGATTTTTCCAGGGACAAAATGTCTCAAGCGACAGATAAAAATAGAGCAGAGTGGCAGGAAAACTTAAAAATCCAGCCTCACAAGTGATTGCATCGTATCTGCCTTTGAAAAAGCTGTGAAATAGATATATTCATATCATAAGAGTAAGACAATTTCTTTTCCACCATCTCTTTGATAATCATGAATGCTAATAGCATGTCTGCAATTTTGTCCTGTCAAATTATGGCATCCCAGGCACTTGGACTGCCTGATGTGGTCTCTCTGTACCTAGATACATACAAAGCAGTGAAGAAATAAAATCATTCCAGCCTGAAACCAAAGGGGGAATCATTAACAAATGCTTCCAAATCAAAACAATTTTTCCTTTTGTCTCCACATTTTCTCCTTCATTTCCTCCCATGGTGGCAGGGGGGAATGTTGTCATCTGGCATTGGTAGCAACATCATACAAAATGCAATACCCAAAGGAAAAAAAAATACTTTTTTTTAATTGAAAAATAGAGTCAGATTTTCAGAGGAAGGGAACTAAATCGTGCCTGTGAATCCTTGCAGGCACATGCAGCCACAGCCACGCAGAGCATACATGTGAAGTCCTGCCAAAGCTGGGCTGAGGAACTGCCATGCTCCTCCTTGTTCCTCCCTTTATTTCTCCCCACAGAGCAGAAATACAGCCCTGGGGCCTCTTTCCCACTCTGTGACTCTGGCATCCTGTGCCGCAGAACACAGGATCTCGAAACAGGATGATGGCCACTAACTCCTGTCTGCAAGCTGAGAAAAAAAAAAGCCTCCCAGAGGAGATATCTATCTGCAAAGGAGCTCTTGCAGATGGGACAATCTTTGCCACCCTATTACCTCCACAGTTAAACAGATTAATTGCTTGACTCAGGAGCAGCTTTTCCTGGGAAAGAACCCACAATTTGGAGATCCACACGCATGTTTGCACACTGTGGATGTTCTGGTGCACCTTTGGAGAACATTTGTGTTTGCAGCCTTCCATGAAGAAGAGAAAACCCGGCTCCCTCTTGTTAAAATTAAAAGACCTGTGTGCAAATATTGCTGTTCTGCATTTCTCCCAAGGAGAGCCCTGCACATATCTGGGGGTGGAAGTGTGACTCAGAGAGATCCCTCAGGGAGCACTGAGCAGAGGGCACACTGGCAGCAGATGCAGCAGCTTTCCAACAGCATGGTGCATCCATCCTCCTCCTCTGCGCAGGCAGTAGCTGGTGGCAAAAGCCATCCCAGACAGCTGGAGAGCTTGGCCATATCGCAGTCCTCTGACCTGGAGACAGTGGGGACCCACAGGGCTGAAACTCTGGGGACAATTTCTATGGAAGGGGGTGTCCTGCAGGTTGAAAAAGAGCCAATTACTCTGATACTTCAAACTTTGTTCAAGGCATTCATTTTTGCAGATTTTGAAGAGCATCCAAGTAAGTTAAGTCCACAGATGGGATGAAGTGAACTTGATTTAAATTTGGATTTCACACTGCACATATGCATACACAGGCATGCACACAGCACAGCGGCTTCTCTGATCTGAGAGACAGGTTTGAGCTGCTCTTGGGACAGAGATCAGCCATGCCACTGCATCCCTAAATCACCACACCCCTATGAATTACAGTCACAGACACTGGGGGGATGGGAGAAAGGGAGAAGGAAATCTCTTTACTTCTGCAAAAAAAGTCTTAATCAACCCACAGAAAATGCCTCCTCTTTCCCATCTGTCTCCTCATTACCTATGTTAAATGGAAAGTAACACCTTCTCTCAGCTCCAGGTTTCTTCCACTGATCTTCTGCATGGCACCTTTCATACATGAGCAGACAAGGACCAAGCCATTATTTCTCAGCACGGCTCTTAGAGGCTTATGGCTTCTTTCCCTTCCCACAAAAGGGAAACGTCTGAATGCTCAGGAACTCCTTGAATTTTTCAGCAGCTTAAGCTTCTCCTTTACTCCTTTTCACTTGTACTTGCAGAGAGGACTGGGAAATCACGTTAAGCCTCTGATTTGCACTTACACTACATATTCCCATTTATGTGGGACTTTGAAGGAGAGTTTCAAACTGGGAGAAGAGTTTGTTCTTTCTTATTTATTTATATTAGCTGCCAGGTTACATCAGGTGAAATTGCCATTTACCTGATCCTTCATGGCCGTTTAGGCATCAGGATCTCTCAGAAGGAAGGAAAGATGCTCTTGTGCCTGATCTTGGAGGCCAGAGATTTGGGTTATCTAAATTATTTAAATTGGGTTATTTAAATTGTTTTCCCCTGAGATCTGTGTCGTTTGGGGGAAGAAAAGTTGTATTCTGCTCTGCCTTGTGCCTTCTCTATGTCACAACAAAGTGGCTTAGTGCAAGAGGGCTTTAAATCAGAACAGCCAGCTTAGGCACTTGTCTTACACAGGTGTAAATGATGCTGAGAGATAGATGGGTTGTAAAGCAGGACAACCTTTGTGCTTTTGTTTCATCACCTGTGAAGTTTTGTGCGATTTGGTGTTCTTTGCATTTCTAAGGTAAACTTGAGATCACCAGGAGAGGAGAAAACAAGGTAAGATACATCTGTTCTTCATAGATGAAATAAAATAATAGCTCTGACAATTGCAACTGAAGATCCCTGAACACTTTATGCAAGAATGCAGCTTCTATTTAATGTTGGATTATATTCCTACTTAACCAATTGTATTTTTTACTTAAAACATCCTTCTCTGATGGTATTAAACACCATTCTCAAATATTTAAGATGCTTCCCCTCAGTGGTGAAAAAAAAGAGGCTACATGTGCAATTTAAATACATCTGTTAGCATGCGGAGGTCACTGGTCACTCGAGATGAAGAATACTGAATACCATAAGTAAGTCTTTCATTTATTGCATGTCTGGTAGTTAATAATTTCTTCTTCAACTGTGCTAGTCATAAAATGTGTGGAAACTTTTATTAGGACTTCTCTTTTTCCTGTTCCCGGGTACTAAAACCAAACAAAAAAACCCCAAAAAACCCCAAACAAACAAACAAACAAAAAACCAACACAAAAACCCAACAACAAAATCAAACAACCCACACAAAACTTGTGAATTTCTAACACCAAAACAAATGTAGTACCTCTTATCTGCTCCCTTCAGCAGCAGAGTATATTAACTACATGCAAACAGCACCATATGAACAAGATAAGGCTGTTCATACAGCAAAAAAACCCCAATCTTCCAACTCAAAGAAACATTTAAAAAATGCAGGTATGCATATACTACAACTTCCTTTTGCAAAGGGCAAAAACATCATCTGCTTATCAAGTTATCTGTGGTGGTGTACTGGGTCTTCATTTGCAGCAACTGGTTCTCATTGGGATGGATATTTGGACTAGCATTCTGAAAATAAAACCATCAAATCTCCTAATCTCCGCAAATGCAGCAGAGACATAGCAACTATGTCCTTAGCACTAGGAAAGAAACCTATTACTCCTCCAAAGTAAACAAGAGAAAATGTTTCCCAACCCAGCTAAATGCTGAAACCTCTCAACTATGTCAGTGCCCCAGTTGAAAACAAACAAAAGGGTTGCAATAGCCATTGGAGCCTTTCAGCTTCAAGTACATACTCAGAAGGGTTCTCCTTGTGAGGTTAATGTCTAATGAATATTGCAGGAGAACTTGCTGGTTCTGGTTCTATCAAAATCTGGCTGCACAAAGCAATAAACACACAAAAAGGAGCCACAAGTGGACCTTTTATACTGAAGCTGGAAAAAATTTTAAGTGGAAAAGCATTTCAGAGGCCAACTTTGATTCCCAAGCACTTTAATTTATGTATTTATGTATGTATTTATTTATTTATTTATCATGTTATATTTAAATGAGAGGGAGAAAAAAGCTGAAGTTCTGTTTTCTAGGTGTGTGGGAAGTGATATAAGGGATGGCAAAAAACTGGAGCTGCATAATGCAGAATATGACGAGGGAAATAATGACTTGAAATGAAGAATTAGAGTAACAGATGCATCGCTCAGTCCAGAGCCATATGCACACAGAGCCTTGCTAGAGGGGGAAAGGTGCCCTAGAAAGAAAAACCTGAAAGTTTACTACAAGCCATACGAGGGATTGGAGTAGACATGAAAAATTATGGGATAAAGGGAAGCTCATATTGAAATTACAAATAAAAAACATATACATAACTTAAAGAAAATAGTATATGCAATATATTCAATATACCACCATGATTTCTCTTGATTGTCTTTGTGTTAAACTTTCCACTGAGTACTATATTCAAACACATGAAAGTCTCCTTGTCCTCGTGCTGTCATTATCAGAGAGGTCCTTAACACCAGGATGAACCAAAACCTCAGCTGTCCCTCTCATGCCACCCTCCAGTGCTTTCCCCTTGTCTCTCATCTGGGTAGTCTCCACTGCTGCCTCTGAGTACAGAGGCACATAACTACCCTCCAGGCAAGGAATTCACTGCCTGTCAGTAGCTTAAGTGTGTGAGGAATATCAAAAGCCACGAGGTGCCACTTAAAACAGGGTGGGAAGACAGAAGCACTGGAGAGAGTTGGTCTCACTCCACTGACTGTATTTTGCACGCGGGTGCCCAGCGAGGCTCTGGAAATCAAACCCTGGACACACTTTGCATTGGTTTGTCCACCTCCCTCAACTTCCCATGCTTCTTTAGCAGCAGAACTACTCAAAAAACTCTCTCTTTGCTTTCTGATTACCACTACATTTTTTTAAAGGGAAGAAAGATTGTCTCAGTAGGAGTAAAATTATCCTCTTGTGTATCAGAGAAAGCAGCCAAGTGCAGGCCCATGGCACACACAGGAGGACAGAAGATGTTGGAACTGAAAAAGCAATTAGATCCACAGTGTTTCAGGATTTCTTTTCAATGGTTCACGGTTCTTACCACAACACATGCGTGATTTTTATGGAAAGCAGATAACACTCATAAAAATATCTGCTTTACTAAAACTTGATTCCCTGCAAAGATTTTCCTAACTGCAAATTTTCAATCAGTACCAGACACAATCATTTGCAAATGGCATCAAAACTGTTGATTTTATTTAAAACAAACAAAGAAACAAACAAAAATCCTTTCCTTACTGAATCATAAAATGCTTCTGGATGTTTAGATTCAGTATGTCACAGTTAAGAACTAAAGATTATCTAAAAAATAGCTCAAAAATCTGACTGAACCAGAAAATCACTATGATTTGTTAAGTGATCAGGCTGGTAATTCTTTTAGATCTGAAAATTGTCTAGTTATTAGAAGGAGATTCCAATTAAAGGAAACCTGGACTGCCTGTAACCACAGTGTTGTGATCACAACATCATAGAGCTGCTCCTTGCTTACGTGTGCGTGACAAAGCACTGATAACACCCTCTCAGTGCCATAGACAGTCAGAATAACCACCTCTGGCTGAAATGTTTAGGTAGAAAACTTCAAACATAGGGGCTGTGTTTTCATTAGCAAGGAAAGTTGTGCTCATACAACTCAGCTTTGTCTATACAGGCTCTCTGACACTGGTGATTTTCAAAGTAAGAGTGGATTTTGTGGTCTTTGCAAGGTAACTCTGGTTCATTTTCATGCCAGTTTTCACAATTGTGTACAATATACTAAAGTATTTTTAACTGCAATAATGTCTTCCCATCCATGGCCAAAAAAATGGTTTTGCTGAAGTCAAAGCATGGCTCCAGTAGCGTTCCATAAATTTATCACAACACTACCAATGTTTCCAAAGGACAAATTACCACAGACCTGGAATTGGTAACCTTCTGCCTAACAAGGTATTGCTTACAGAACTGGAAGAAGAGAGAAGAAAAGAAGGAATTCATGGAAATAAATACACTCAGCCCCCAGTGCAGGTTTTTGATAATACCCAAAAAAGAGACCTCAGGCTTGCATGAGTGGTAGAAACTGAAAGAAGCTCCTGGCACATGGCATGGAAGAGATTGAGAGGGGGGACATATGATGAAAGAAGGAACACAAGGAGAGGCAAGCAGATTGAAGTTCCTCATGTTCAGATCATGTCTCACCAGGAGTCTGTTTGTATAGGACAAAAAGACTTGAAGTGCCAGGCACAGCTAAGACACACCTTGCAAGTCACCACTGTGGTTACATTCCTCCCTGGAGTAAATCTAAGGAAGTTCTACAATCTTCCCCCTCTGGTTCTTAATCTTTCCCCTCTGATTCTCACTGTGCAACAGCACATCTCCCACAGCTGAGACTCTGGGCTCATTTTTAACATGTCCCAGATATTTGGTGGATAACCTTAAAGATAAGGAGGTCAGTGAACTCTTTAAGGAGTTTCAACATTTTTATAAATCTATTTAGCACCTAGTAATTTTCTACAGCCTTCAATGGCACTTATGCATCTGGTTGTAACTTTGACAAATGTCCAGCCTTCATTCGTATGTTAAGATAGAAACAGAATTTAATTGAAGATTTGTAACTTGAACTTGACATTGCAGATATTTAGTGACTAAGAAAAGGAAATGCCCATATGCTCCTTCCAGTTCATGACATAATTTCCTTCTGCACAGGCTTACTTTGGAGCAACATACCAAAATAAATTCAGTAATAGCAAAAACGTTTTGCATTGTTACAGCACTTGCCACAAGCGAGTTAAATAACTGCTGCTCTTCAAACACTTTCACCAACACCCTGGATTTAGGATATTACAGGCTGGTGAGAGATATTAAGTAACACATCTCAAACCATTCTTGACATCTGTTGCTGAAGCAGGAATAGACAGCAGGTCTCCTGGGTATTTACCCATTCATTTCACCACAAAACGATCATTTCTGTCTACGATATGAGTTCTTCAGTCAAGAGATTTCAATTACACAGCCCATGCACACAATTCACATTTACTCTTGGATTTAAAAAGAAAAAAAAAAACATTGATTGAAGGACGGACCAACTTGCTTTTTTTTTTTTTTTAATTGGAATTTAAACTAATGATCTTAGACAGACTTGACAGTGCAAAACAAAGGTTGGCAGCTCACATCTGGGAATACTCTAACAGCATGAACTTGCCCTGGTGCCCCAGAAACTAGGAGGATTTGTTCAGGGCAGCTGAGAAAAAGATGTCCATTGAAAGCACAAGAATACCCAATCAATTGTGATCTCCATCCTCACCTAAGATGTATCCTTACAGTATAAACATTCACAGTATCTCCAGCTTAAATGGGAAAGTATAAGCCCCTTCCAGAAAAATGCTGGATAGAACTAAGTACTGCAAAGCTTTTAATTGACAGTTTTACTCCATTATGTTGGTGACATTTGGGGCCACTTTGTACATAGGAAGGTGAGACCCTGGACCACAATCTCACCGTTAAATATGTAGCACTTTGCTACTGTCCTCAACAGCAGTAGGACTGCTCCCTTAAGTTTCAGTGCTGAGAGATCATGAGGGCCTTTCTTCTCCACTGAAAATGAGGATTAAGCACATATTTATAGAAACATGGTTTTCACATGCTGTGCGGGATCAGTGCCAAGATGCTCTGCATACTGCAGGCTGATGCCGTATTCTCAACCCAACAAAACCCAGTAACATGATCAGAAACAGATTTTGCAGTATGATTTTCATCTAAGGGAAGTCAGTGCCTATTGCTTAAGATGCAGTAGAGCTAATATTGCTGCCAAGATTATCTGACTACTGTCAGAATTGCTCATCTTTCAGCAGACATCTTGAAGTAGATGTTTTACCTGGTACCACTTCTGCAAGCTTTTCAAAATGACATGAACATTTTATAACAACCTATTATAGAGCAAGTCTTTTTTTTTTCTCCCTTACAAAGAAGTGCATTATAGGTTGGAGGTCAGGGACTTACCTGGAAGATTTGTGGAAAATGAAGGAAATAAAATTAATCCCCCAAGAATAAGCCCAGTACAGTCCAACTTGCAGCGAGAAACAGCAATTTACACGGTTTTGTCAAGAGCCTTGGGTACCCCAGGAAGAGACATTACAGCAACATTTCTATAAACAATTAGAAATTGTATTTTTAACTACTTCAAACTCTTCTCTTGGAAATTGACCATTGCTCAAATAAGTTGTTACTCGTTTCCCCAGAAGAAAGACTGATTAGATTATGTAGATATGGTACAGCACATTCCAGCTGCCCCTGCTTACCAAAGAAAATACATCCTTTCCCCAATCTCTTTACCTCCAAAATTGTTTTACTTTAGTATCTTTTGGGTGAAAAGGAAGGAGAATTCTTCCATCCTACATCCTATGAGACATCTGTGTTAAATAGTATTTGGAGCTGACTTCTACTTTATTAGGAGGCAATAAAGAGCTTTTGTGCTATTCTCCTTAATCCCCACCCTCAATTTTCATACTCACTGAAACGAGTTCAGCAACCATCTGTAATTCCAGTTCTAGCAAGTTGAATGTCAGAATTCCTGGGGTTTTTCCAATGCTAGAGAGCCCTAGGGAAGCGACCATTAGCTTATTCAAATGTCAAGGGATGTGACATTTTCTACCATCGATACATCACCTTTCAACATGTGAAACTTTAAAAGTCCTCATATCTCCAAAGCAGAGAGAGCATAAAAGTAGCTTCTAATATCTTCTCTCTCCCAGAGGAAATGCATGCTTATGCACAAATTCAAGGAAGAACTGAGAAGACAAAACTTCCTTCAACTCTGTCCATGCTAGGAAAAAAGCACATGCTTTGAAATATGATAGCAAATACACTGTAAAGGCATTATGGAGACAGAGTAAAGGTGAGGTACATCTGTATTGTGCTGGTCAAAATGACTGCAATGTTCTTGGCCCTATCCATATGTGGTTTGGAATAACCCAAAACATCTTAAGAAACTGACCTACCTTGTTGCTGATTGCAGCAGAAGCATGACATGGCTGTTTCTAACTCAGGCACACAAATTTCTGGGCTCTTGATCCAGTCAGTGATGTGGCTCTCTCTACAGCTGAGTATTAGAAAACAGGATTACTATGGCTCGCACTGAGTGTTCCGGAGAGTCAAGGATTTTTCATGGCTTAAGCATGCTGTGCTGCTTTCTGGACACGTGCATTAAAAGGAAATAACAGAAAATAAATAAGGTTGCATGGTTAGTGCTCTGGGGCTGCCAACTGTTGCTGTTTCGTTGAGGCTTGAGAAATTTACTGATTTACTTAAAGTTGAGTCTCCTTGGGTCTGGTGTCCATACGTCAGTTTTATTTTCGTTTTTCAAGAATGATTCTACTTCTTTTATGGCTGAAGAAGAAATTTTGAAGCTTGAAAAATATGAAGACAAATAAGAAAGGAAGCCAAGAATACAGTAGGAGATGGGAGGAAGAATTGGTTTTTCAACGATTTTATTGTCTACTGCATTTATCTCACACATTTGGAAGGTGTCTGTGAATCCTGAATTTTGAATGTCCAGAACGTGCAGAACTGAGGTGGGAGAATAATATTAAACAGCCCAAGATACATGTACTCCAAAAAGATCAGATGTGTTTGGGAAGGAACAAGCCAAAGAATCCTCCCATTTTCATGTCTCCTCTCTACCATTAGACTAGACCTTTGTGTAGATACTGGCATACCTAAAATGGGCAGGAATATGTCAGTTTTCAAGGACGGATCCCCAAATCAAAGGACTGGCTGCTCTGGAACAGTGATTGCAGCTGCAACCTCACTTCTGTTGACCATAGCATGTGCTGCAAGGAATACTAACTCCATAGATAAGGAGCATCTTTGCCAATGATGCTTCCTCACTGCCATAAGAATCTGCCTAGGGGAAAATGTTCCAGAAGACTGTCCACTTCAACCAACAGAACCTCTGACCCTCACAGAGTTACATGTCTGTGGTCAAACCCTCATCTACCAAATGAGGATCATTTGCTCACAAGGAGAACGAGAGAATATGTAAATGGCTATGAAAGAGAGTGTGTGTTGGGTCAAAATTTAGTGGGCCCAGGCTGGGTGGGGAACATGAGAATTTTTAGGGAAAGATGACAGAATTCTGGCTTTGGAATGCATGAGATATTTTGCATGGAGCACCTTCTTCAATGAATAGCATATATTTTCCATACTGAAGAAATTTCACTGAAGTGATGGTATTGAACTTCCCCCTATAAATCAATGGGATTAAGAGAAATTTAGTGATGCATAGGTGCTGTGCCATATTTCCAAGGCAGAGAACTGGGACCAACATAGGAGTTAGCACATGAAATGTCTAATTCCAAGGTTTCTTCTATTCTCTTCTTTGTGCAATCATGGGCAAGATGAATCAGGCTGGACTTGACTTTTACCATATCTAAGAAAAGATTTCACCTCTTTTTTTTTAATTCCTTCCTGATATTCTTTGTAAAACTAAAACCACACTAGAAAACTGGGAACACATTTTTGTTTCATTACATGTTACTTTTGTGGTAAAAGAAGTATAAAGACAAAGCAATATTTTGTAGGCACACAGACGGTAAGGATTTTTTTGATGGCATGTTGTCTCTCACAAACAAATTGCTGCTGACTTACTCCACTGTTTCCTATCCTCATATGATGCATATACAGAGAATCTTGTTTGCAAATTTCCACTTTCACTGCTCAGACAAAAACACTGGAAAATGTACCACTGGGTTATGAACCAGTCAGTTTGAAGAAAATGTGCTGGCTAGCTCTTTCTGTCATAGTATCTGTCATAGGCATACTACACATTTCCATCCAAAAAAAAAAAGAGAAAAAAAAAAGAATAAATACTTCAGCCTATTAAAACAAAGTGAATGCTTTTGCTGTGATATAATTAGCCTCTGGAAATGTGTCAAATTAGGGGTTTCTGTTTTGTTTTCTATTTCATTTATATACCTGTAATATATAGCCAACAACATAATGGATGAGTAGTTAAAAGGTAAGGACACAGATCACTTGAAAGTTTTAGGTAACTGGAAAATATAGTTTTGAAAAATACACCTTGTATACAGAAAAAAAGAAGCGTATTTGCCAGGGATCACAAAGATCCTACATCTGTACAAAAAACATGATGCTTGAACCCGAGGTGAGATAATAGTGCTGAAACCATCAGGTCATCTAAGATTTCAGCCTGCAGAGAGTAGGAAGAGTTCTAAGAAAAACAAGTGAGAAAATAGGAGATTTCCTGATACTGCTTTGTCACAGTTACTAAAGGTGCTATGACCGTGCAGGCATGGATGCCAACCTCCCCCTAAGCACAAGTGTCTGGGGTTCAGCAGGGTGGCTCGGGGTTCACATATTGACATCAGCCTTCCAAGGTTTCACCTTACCTGCACTAACATCCACAGTGGTAACCTAGGTTAGATTGCACTGAGATTGGGTATTGGACACGCAGGCGTTCAGTGTCGTACCTCAGGACAGATCTTAGTGCTGCCAGCAAGACTGTGCCAAAAGAACAACAGTGCCATTGAATGCCAAGAAGGTCACAAAAAGTTAAGGTCATCAGCATTTCAAAAGACTGGGCACCAACCGATCAGCAACATGCTGGTTCTAGAGGAAGGCTTTCTTCCCGTTGAATTCATAAATACCTAAGCAGACTTCTGCGATCATTTGTTATCTACACGTGACAACTGTAAATACATATTTATAAACACTCATGGTGGTTCTCAAACTTTCTGGACCAACAGAATTTTGAAACCCTTGCTGGTGATCATATACCACAATATCCAACTTTTGATTGAAGGAGTTTTGTTAAATCCTGCTCAGAATCGTGGCCCGGGCTGTCAATGGCCATTTTCTTTGGGTCGCCACAGTACAGTTTTGGAATTACTAAATCAGCACAAAACCTGCTGTTTCACTGCTGAGGATAGACACTGAGACTGGAAGTCAGCAACGTGAAGATAACTTTTCCTTGCCTCTCTATCTGTAATTCATGAGTGGAGCTTCAAAACTGCTAAGCATTATCTCACGTCTCCCACTTTGATATCAGTAAAACATTGTTAGATGTGCCTTCACTCTAATGATGAGCTCTTCACCATAATGATGCATGGTGAATTAAGAGATTAGCTGAATGTCTTGCTTTTGTGGTGACAAGCATGACAAATGCATAATTTCAAAATTAAACATCCATGGACAGAACAGCAGAAAAGGAAAAGCCAGAACCACTGCTCAAGAGCAAGGCACTGAGGAATGGGCAAGCCCATGTTACGGGTGTACCCTGACACAGCCTCCATGTGCCACCACACAGATCTGTGCCTTCCTCACGGTTCAGTTTTCACCTCTCCCACCACTTCAGGCTATTATTCCTGAATCCCTTCCTCTCAGCAAGCAGGAGCAATTTCACAAAGAAAGAGACCATTTGGCCACTTGAGGTGGAAGAAATATGGGGCAGTGCTTCCTCCTTCACCAGAGGGATGGAGGGCTTAGAGCACCTCTGTCTGTGGGTACGGTGCTGTGAAACCCCATGCACTCTCTTACAAGGGGTCACAGTGCAGCACCCGAAGGAGTTGTCCAGTCTTGGAGCCTAGAAATATTCAGCTTCAATCTGGTACATGGCTGCAAGCTAATGAGGTTTATGCTTTGAGCAGGTATCTTTATAGATTGAGAAAGCACAAGGAGATATTAAAGAACAGGAGCAAACAAGGCTTCAAAGCCAGGAACGTGTAAAATACTTTATAATTAACAAATGACCACACCAATTACAGCCATCTAGTGGGTATATGTATTAAGCAATGAGCTGTCAACAGAGTGGTGTCCCTTGTATTATTGGAAAATGTGCCTCTTTCAAGCTCTGATCTATGTTCCTAATTAAACCAGCCACCACAGGCACCTAGGAACACAATGCTTTACAGAATAAGGGCTGAGAGGCAAAATTGGGATTCTTTTGCCAACGCCACTTTAGGTTGAAAGTGTTCGCATCCAGAGCTTTGGCGTATCTCTGCTAATAGTGTAAGCATGGGCTGCAATTGCAATAATCCTTCAGCATTTTAAGTGCAGGAATAAGAAAAAAAAAAAAAGGCTCTCCTTCTCCATGAACACTTTGCCTTGAATTTCATCAGCAGGGGATGCATGTATTATTCAATCATACACCTACCACTACTATGAAGTTGCTCTTAATTATACTCCAAGTGGAACCTCTCAGGTAATCAGAATTCAGGGCTAATGCACAGCTATTCCCCCATCAATTTATAATAGACACAATTAGTCCAATTTAGAATTTCAAGTTTTAGTGATTATTAAATGCAAACAAGTGTTCATTTCTTTTGCTTGGGGGTGGCCATTTTTTTAAGTGCATCTCTTTTTATGGCTTAGAAATGTATAAAGTAACAATTGCCAGGAAAGCAGTTAGAGCATTAACGTTAAGGAATCGTGACAGAGCATGAACTTCAGTGTGCTTGGACTAAACCCTGTGGGAGTTCACTTTACCCGTCCTCCCTCTAAATGTCTGGGCAGTCCCCTTCAGACACTTTGTGCCTCTATTGCTCTTCTGTTTTTGCCTTGGGGACTATTTACAGCACAACACTGATAATAAACTGGCAGGAATGATCCCATCAGAGATCCTCTGCTACCAACCAGCATCCTGGCATCTCTTTTGTTTCTTGAATTCCTACTAAACATGAAAGATCAAGTGATATGCTTATCAAATTCCTTAAAGCGAGGAACCATATGCCACCCTTAACAGCAATTCAAAGCTTGTAGCTTATGGCAGTATGGTTCCCAGGAGAAAAAAAAAAAAGGCAAAGCAAAGGTGTGTTAGAATCAGAAGAAAAAAATCTAAAAATCCTTCCATGACTGAGAAGACATTACATCTCTGGAAGTAACTGCAAGAAAATGTATCTGTTTCTTTCTTTTCCCTCCTAAGTTTAAAATATATCTGACCTATATAATTTTAATCTTAAGTTTCTGATTTACTGAAGTATAATTATATATTATACCACATACCAACACAACACATTAATTCAAGGGTTTTGCACATCTTTAGAAACATGGATTAAATCTCCAAAATTGTTTGTGTTTCATGCTTACTGTATATTTATAGATGGTGCATCTACCAGGACACCTATTTCGTTCCCGTAGGGCCTAAATGCAAAAGCAACCTTTAAAAACACAAAGGGAAAGAAATTAACCCCCTCCCCCCCAAACCCAACTTTTCTCCCTGGCAGGCAGAAAGAGTAGTTGGGAAGAAAGGGAAGACAGAATTCACAATGGTTCTGAGGAATCTCAGCACTCTGTATTTTTAGTCATCTCTGGCTGTCACAACTGTGAAGAAAATCCAAGCTGAGCTTCACTAGAGCAACAGCGTGGGCTTGGAACAGCAGAGCAGCCTGAAACAATTGCTCCAAGAAATATAAACTGCTGCACTCCTCACATCCAAGATGCTAACTCAGATGCTCATATGCTAACATTGTTAACTGTTTCATGGCCCATCAGAGCGCAGCAGAAAGCCTACAAAGCTCTGCACAGTTTGTGCCGAGTGCTTTTGCATCGGTTTTCAGTGTGCCCAGGAGGCCTTCCAAAGGAGCAGCTGGTGTGGATTTCCAGTACATATGCTGCTCATGAACCAGGCCCACCCATCCACTCTCATGTTTTGCCATGGGACAGTGCTGGGTTGGGTGGAAATGCCATCTGAGCCCTTTCTAGATGCAGAAGTAGCTCAGATACATCAATACGGTAATTCAGCCAGAAGATCTGCTCCGCACTAAGCAGCACAAAGCACCTGCGTCCAAAGCTGCCATCGGTGACCATGCTGCTTCCAGTATCCAGAGCATGGACAGGGACAGTCCACTGTGCAGCTGCGTGACCAGTGACCTCTGCCAGGTTAAGGCCAATCTCCTTCCCCCTATATGGGAAGAGGGTCCACCAGGTGGCACAATGCTGTAGTAACTTGAAAGATTAGAAAAAGAACTAGTGATCTTCAGTCATTATATTCCTCACTTCATTTCTTAATTAGGACACATTAATTTGTTCCTTTATTTGTGAAGCTTGCCATTAAATATCCCCAACATGAGCTATAGAAATCTCATCATCCTACCAGAAATAAGCAAAATACGAACGAATGAAGTTAAAGAATGAAAACACAAAAGAAAAATACAACTAAGCACACATTTTTAAAGCACTGAAAGTGCTTAATATCCTGAACAAACTACCAAAGGAAGTGGTGAACTCCCCACCATTTGGGGCCTTTGGAGCAGGACTCTACACCTTTCCTGAATTTGTGCCTCAGACAAACACAGGTTTTGGGCTTCATGCACAGTAACTGAATGAAATTAAATACCCCGTTATGTGCAGGAAGTTCAGTGATTTAATGGTCCCACTTTGCCTTCAGCTTCCTGTATTCAGCTGCTCATAACTAAGGCCTTACTAAGTGCCAATGCTGTGTTGAAAAGCCTCCTGTTCTTTTTAACATTCCTGTATGTGTACGTGGGTATCACGTCTATAGGAATTCATCTTCCATATTGCATTGGTCACTCAAGTCATGCAGCACTTCCAACGTAAAAGACAGCAACAAAAAACGTGAATTATTTTTCATGCCAGCTCCATGGCCTTGACTTCATCCTGGAGCACACATCCTGCAAGGCACAAGATTAACCATATCTCCTGGAGAAGCACAAGGTACCCTCATTATAGGGGCTCCTTCATGCATGAGATACTCTATTTTTAAGCTCCTCTGCTGCAATGACCCCAAGGCTGAAGAACAAGTCTGGAGACTTCCTTGACTTTAGACAATGATGTTGCACCTCAGTGATGTTTCTCCAATGCAAGGAATGACACAGCTCTAGGTTGCAAATTTGACTTTAGGGCATGTAGGACCAGCACAGTTGCAGCCACATGAAAAACACAAAGTCAGTCTTCCTGGTCAAAGTTTTTTCAAAAAGCTGAAATGGTAAAATCAGCCAGTTGAGTTTTGTTTTAATGTAAGTATGTTGCATCCACGCAGTTCTACCCTCGGACCTTTTTCTGCTGCTTCCAGTCTTCATCAGCCTTTTTGAATTTCTCAGATCTTCTTGTTGCTTTTTGGCCCTGCTACCCAGATGTGATTATTTTCACAGCCATGTTCAAGTCCATACCTTTTCCCAGCCTTTTGGAAAAACTTGGTCTTTCTTTGCCTGCTGTCAGAACTGCCTTGATCCAAGCTGCCTAACCAGTCGGGGACATTTTCATTTCATGTTGCTAAATCAATTTAACTTTTGCCTGCTCTGTGCCCAATAGAGAGCCAGACAGGCATACAGAGGTTACGGCCACAGGTAGCCCATAACAATGAACCTCACAGACTCAACTGAGGCAGACACAAAAGCAGAGCAGGCATCATATATCTACAGTCTGGGCTTCAGGGGTATTTTTAGGGCATCTATTGATGAAATGGGAGCCAATTTTTTGTGTCTCATTGGAATGATATGGCTGTGATGGCAGAACCCAAGCATGACAGAAAGTGATTGTCAGAGAGAGGAAGTAACTTAGAAAAATTACTCAAAATGCTTTATTTGTCATCTGTTTTATTAATACAGTATGTGTCTTTTCAAAGAAAAGCCAAGGTGAAATTTAGAAATTACTTGAAGGGGATAATAGAAATTGTAGGAAATAGGGCTGGAAAAGGATCTCAAATGCCATTTACAACCACTTTCACAATTTGTGACAAGCAGCAGGACAGTGGCCATCTTCAAAACTTTTTCAAGAATAAGAAAATAGTCTTCATAGTTCTCTGCAGGACTTGAATCCTCCTTACCTTGTACGTATGGGGCGGTATGAGGCATGCCAGACTGATCTTGAGTATCGGTCACTCCACTCCCAAAATAAATCAGCTTTGCATGCAAATTTTAAGGAAAATGTGAGACACTTTTAGAGTTTATGTACCTGCATTTGTAGTTTATATACCTACATGCATTTCAAATTAGCTCAGTATCTACACACATATTGTTTAATCTAGCCCATCTTTGTCTCAAGTGATTTTCAAAAAAAAAGCAACTAGAAATGGCCATTTATAACATGTAAGGATGTGGTTTCACAATGCCAGGTGTTGCACCAGCAAAGGAACCAGGTTTCCTGAAGCAGTTGATGGGATGATCCCACAAGAGCTCTGTCAGCAGGAGGAAAGGCAGCACACCACAGCCTGGAGATACAAAAAAATACTCAGTGGAAAGGGGGGAAAATGTTTGAGGCCAAATTCTTTGTAAGATGAAACTCCTGTGGGGTTTACAAAGTATGGCAAAAATTTATGCAATCGTGCAATATAACCAAGAAGTAAATTTGAAGAAACACCTTGAGAGCAGAGAGGAGGTCCACTTTGCTACATATGTAGTTTCTAATTCAATTACAAGAAAACTGCATACAGCAGGGAAACACAGCCCTATACACTGTTAGTCATCATGATCATATTTGGCACAAATTTTAATATTATATTCCTATTTAAAATAACCAGAAGTTAGGAGTAAGACATGTAACAAAATCAAAGAAGAAACTATCTTTAATCAAGGAAGCAGGAAATTGAAGCTTTATGTCTCTTGAACCAAGCCAGCACAGTGGTGGGCACAATGCGATGGTGTTGCAGCTTCCTATTTTAGTGTCTCACTGAGGCACTGGAAGAGCTAAGGACAAGCATGCATTTAAGTAAAATCAAAGGCTAACTTCCATGAGTTTCTTCCTTCTGCAACCAATTTCATAATTAAGCAGTTAATTTTGCTAACTCATTGTTTGTTGCTTTAATTTCAAGCCTGCCTAGCTCTTAAAAAAAAAAAAAAATTCAGTAAATCTGACAGCCCAGAACCCCATGATTTTCCAAAAAACTTTCCTCAAAAGCAGCGACATAGTTAAAACTCATTGGAGGGACTGAAACCCAAAATACAAGCATGAATCCCAGAAAACAGGCTGTGCTTCCAACCATGCTGCAAAAGACAGGGATACTCTTAAGACCCTTTCAGCTGGCATGGGTCACTTAAACATGATCAAGTGGCAGGCATTTAAGAGGCAATCCATAGCCGTGAACAAAACTGGTACTGGAAAAACTATCACAAAATCTAAAGCACAATTTTTCCTCAATTTGCAGTATGTGCTCGTCCAGCTAGGTTGAGTCTTATCCTCAAATACATGACAGCTTTTGAGTTATAATTATTTTTAATTGCTGTTTAAAGATATTTACACTCTTAAAGAATCATGATTTTTCAGCATAATTAGCCGCTGATTTCCAGAAACTGAGGATGTATTTACCAGCAAGCTGCAGTGATATCAAACAGAAAGCTATTTCTTTCATCCCATACTCATACGGTATTGGCAATGATCACCAGGACCTGTTTCTGGTGCCTGGAGTAACATTTGTTGACAAGGCATGTCCCAAAATATGAACTTTACTTTCTCAGCCTTTATTTTGTGTGGAGAAACTTGTCATTTTGAACTCCACTGCAATCACCATTGCATACCAGCAGCATAAACCCTTCTCAAACAGACACATGCATCCTTTTTATCCAGACATGATGCCTTTCGTAAAAGCAGCATCTTTCAGAGTGGATGCTTGACCTGACTTTGTACCACTGCTTACAGAAAGCAGCTGAAGCAAGTCATCAAATATGACAGGCTCTGAAGAGTGGGGATATAGCCCCCCACTTAATCAACCAAGGGTTAAACATTCCCATCTAACTCAACCTTCTGAATGCCTTTTGAAGCTATCATCATTTGTGCTTTTGGCACTTGCAACCAGTTGCGTGCCCTTAGAGAGAGCACCTGTGAAAATTAGTGTTTCCCAAGCAATCCTGATCCCAGCACTGGCCAGATGATGAACTTTGGTCATTTCTCATTCCAGGTACTTCCACCAGGATAAAAGGCAAAAAATTCAACCTAAGTTCTAGATGGAAAGGCTGAGAGAATCAGGCTTATTTAGCCTGGAAAAGAGTGACCTAACCGCGACCTTTCAGCACCTGAAGGAAGCCGACAAGAAAGAGACCGTTTACAAGAGCATGTAGTGTCAGGACAAGGGGGGATGGTTTTAAACTGAAAGACAATAGGTTTAGATTACACATTAGGAAGAAATTATTTACCATGAGGGTGGTGAGTCATTGGCAGAGGTTGCGCAGAGAGGCTGTGGATGCCACATCCCTGGAAGTGTTCAATTCCAGGCTGGATGGGGGTCTCAGCAACCTGGTCTAGTGGAAGGTGTTCCTGTCCATTGCAGGGGGATGAAACTAGATCGTCTTTAAGATCCCTTCCAACCCAAATTCTATGATTGTCTTCTGACCTGGTTTGAGTTCAGCCTGTCTCCTGTCTGACAGCAAGTGTATGCTTCCTGATCCAGTTTGTAACCAGACTTTTCCTCTCCTGCATTCACTGATTTACAGCAACATTGCCTGCACCTTCCAGAGCAACACCGCTGCCAGGCAGCCCTCCCTCTTTGCTGCTGCCACATGAATCCTTATCTCCTTTTTAGCCCCAAAATGGGTGAAATAGCTCTTGAAAGCCCCCAAGTGCAACTCTGTGTGCCAGCTATGAAACCTGTGGGGTACATCTTGAAGATTTATTTGGGTGAATTTTCACAGTGTCTGTCACACATACGCAGGAAGGAAGAAATCCATGAAACAAGGTCTTCCTGCGTGCTGAGACTCTCTTGACAATCTAACAGCAGGGTGATCTCAATAGGGTTAATCTAAAAGGAGAACACTTGTCATCAAGAGTAGGGCTGAGAAGGACAGTAAAACCTCTGCTATCAATCTGGTAGTACTTCTCATAAAAAAAATAACAAAACCACCTGCCATCATCTAGGCGTCTTCATGGTGTGTTAAGGCTGCAACATGCTCTCTCAGACACAGCCTAGAGATGCCAGGCTTGCCTTTGGAAAGCAGCTTACCTTAATAAAGTGGTGTGATTTTCCTTGGTCTTGGCACTCAGAAAGCATACTGGGCAAGTGGAAAGCCTGTGGGGATGATTCACTAGTGTTTGTATGAGATTTTTCTAATTTCTTTTTTTTTTTCTGCCTTTTTTTTTTTTTGCTGCTACCAGCTGCTTCATATTCTGCCACTTGCTACAGAAGAAGGCTGTTCCATCATGATAGGATCCAGTTCAGTGCATAGACATCACAAAATTGGAGCCGCAAACTGGTTTATTTTTCCAGTTTACAGCTTTTGTTCAAAAACCCAGCAGCAAGTCCTGAGGCACAGTGTGCCAGCACCAGAAACAGTGAGTGATGCAGAGGTGATTTCTGGAACATCTTTTCCATTTATAATTCATCTCCAAAAATATTTTTATGACTTCCCTCTTTTCCTTCTGCTGTGATCCATAAACAGAATAGACATTCAAGCTGAAAATTGCTGAAAGATTCTTACTCATTCACATGAAAAACAAAGTTTTGAGCTTTCCTGGCCTAGTGATGTTACTTTTGTATTCATATCATGCTAATTTTTCAAAGAACAAGGCCTGTTGGAATCAGATGCAGGAATTTCTTCAGATTTGCATAGGAGTAGAAAAAGTAGAAATCCCACTCATTCTGGACCCGCACTGGGAATGACTTTGAAAATAAATTGGGAAAAAACCCAGGAGATCTATATTATGGTCATATTGGTAAATATGGACAAAACATGCAATATCAGCAGGCAGTGAAACTGAGGTAGCCTGGTTTCCTATGGATCTATGCCTTGCAGATGTACTCTTGGTGCCTTAAGAACACTTGAGTTCATGTTGTGGCCCTTAGCCCAGGGATATTAACAGCATCTTTCTCATCAGTCCACCCTCTGTTACATTAGAATTTGTCAAAAAATAATCTCCCTGGGACCATTGCTAAAAGTGATTGAAATTGCACAAGCCAAAAAAACCCAGGGAAGAGAGTGACAGATAGATGCACAAAGAATATGAGCACAGAAGCCTGGTTTCAAAATGAGAGCAGACTAAAAGCTGGTGTAGTTGCATTCAAAGTGGTATCCTGCTAATTTAAATCTATCAGTGAACACTTCCAAGTGCACCAAAAAGCGCCAAAAGAACAGGTTGTTTGCTTATAAAGGGAACGCCTTAACCATTTAACTATCACTTTTGTCGACTGATGGGGGAAATGCAGTGTTACGTGGGCAATCAGACTGGAAGTTCACAAACACTCTCTGCAGATTTAAAATATGCAGGAGCATGAAGGAGTGTAAAAAATGTAAATCAAAGGAACCAGCTTCTATCTGGATTGAATAAATGAAGGATCATTGAAAAATGACAGGGTTTGTGGGAAAACAGTAGTTAGAGAATATGCTTACACATATGCTTGAAAGCTTATATACACTTCTGCTTACAAATAGCGCCAGGAACGTTCCCAAGTACTGGAAATCAGTCCTCTAGACTGCTAAGTTGTCAGAGAGTCCCTGACACTATGCATCCCAGGCCAAGTACCTTCTTCCAGCCATGGATTAGATGTTAGCATGGATCAAAGGCCAACAGACAGCTTGGTGGCAGCCTCCCAGTTTTATAAGGTTTAAAAAGAGAAAAGGTTTAATAGTCCGGAGATAGCTCAGCATGACAGAGCAGTACTCCTCCAGCTGATCTCACCAGCCAGTGTTGAGGGAGGGATGCCACGTGCTCTGCACTGAAGCCCAATGCCAGGCCAAAGGCTGCTGATGCTGTGGGGAAATGTGAGTACCACGGATTGATGTCAGCACCACTGCAGAAGATCATCTGACTTTGTCAGAGATATTGTGCAGCTTGGAAAAGCACCTGGGGAGGGAGAAATGAGAAATAAGTATCCATGTACATTTTCCCCCCCACTCTAGCTTCAACAATCTTTACAAGAACAGCCCAAGAGAAAAATCAGACATCCCCTTGGTAGCAGCCTAAACCACATCAAGCTCATCTTGTCCCCAGGAGGTATCCCCAGCTTTGTGCCCTGATGCTCTACCTAAATTAGGCAGACAGGGCTGCCTACCAGCCTCAAAACTGGAGAACACCACTATGGAAAGCAGACTCAAGCTGCAGTAAACATTTTTTTCTTCTTTTTTCTTTTTTAACTGGCATAATTTTGGAAGATGGGACAGCACAAATACACCTAGCACTGACGCAAGTAGTCCCTCTAAATCTGCTTCCCCACTTCTCCTGTAGGCAAATCCCAAACTCCAGGCCCTTTCCCATACATCAAGGGTATCCTTCCAGTCACAGAGAACTGCAATAACCACATCATGGAGCCACTTTTGTCACTCCCTATGCAGACAAGACAATGTGAATTTCAGAACTGTGTATCTGCCTCATCACTGAGCCACCAGCTTTGACCACCCACCAAGTGAATGTCCCTTTTTGAAAGTAAGAAGACCCTCCCTCTCAGTTTAACAAACTCTGTGGTCAGAGACGTGAGGGATAAAATTCAGATCAAAATTAAGATGCACAAATTTCAATAAATACTTGTAGGTGTAGATGATGTGCAGTTCAAACAGTGAGGTGATGGGGCTCTGCCCAAACAACACGCCTGTCCAAGCACTGACTAAATCTCATTTCCTCTCCTATACAGGTTCTTTGTCCTTGGGGTGACTCCACCCTTCCGGAATCCATTCTCTCTTTCATTCTCTGCCTGCCATGACATCATTCCAACTCCTCTCCTGTGCAATGCACGACTAGATTCCTGACTGCACCTTCCTTGTTATTTGTCCCAATCCAGTCTCTAGCTTTTCCCTGATGCTGTTGCCATCTCAGTGCTCCCAGTCTATGCTCTCTCACTGCCTACGACAATCTAACCTAAAGGTCTCACAGAAGAATGAAACAAAAGACTCTTGTTGCCTCTCCAAGACCAGACTTTAGTACATACTCTGAGTCTCTTTAAAGCCAGAGTGCTCTTAGCTTCCAGCCAGGTCACCCCGGCACCTGATGATCACTTCAGCTAATTTATTTTCCCTTTGTCCCACAAACTAGAGACTCCAAGCAGATGTAACTTTCTCTCACACCACAAATTCACCACACAAGCTGTGCTGCTTAAAAAACAAAAAACAAAACCACAACAAAACCAAACCAGAATCAGAACCAAGCCTAAACAAGCCCAACAACGACCTAGGAGGGGATTAATAAAAATGGTCCAGGCAAATTGGATCAACATGTCACATGAAATGTGTCACCTGTGAAAATTTAAAAACCACATGTTCTGGTATCTAAAGGGGCATGATGAGTGATGGGTGTGATGCCTTGAGTGGCTACCTAGAAACAGAGTCTAGACAGGAATAAGGGAATAAAGGTAGGTATTTATTTGAAAGGCCTTCAAAGGTACACCCTGGGGAGCCAAAGGCTAGAGCCAAGATGGACCCCAAGATGGACGACGAGTCACGAGTTCTTCACACTTTTATAGGTTTGGTTCATTTGCATATCAGCATAAATTCGCCAATTAAAACTTTAGCTAATGATGTAATTTCCCCAAGCTTACCCCCCTTCTAAAGATGTTGGTTTACATGTTTTGGGCTTAGGACCATCTGGGTGTCCTTAGAGAGCAAACCTAGAGAGGCTTTGTTCTGTCTGACCCGCATAAGAGAACAGTAGCTTACAGGCTACAAGAAACTTCAGAGTTACACACTCAGCAATACAGGATTTGAAAATATAAATGTTAAAACCTAAGGCATCAGATGCACACACCAAGCTTGTATTGACTGCTGATAGCTGTTGATTGCTCTGGCTGAAACATGTTCATGGGTACACTCGCTGTTCACCTCCACCTCCACTCTCTCATAATCTCAGTAGAAGACTTCCTTCTGCTGCACTGCAAGAGGACAGGAGATTATTTGCTACGAGCCAAAATGCCCTCACATTTCTCAGCACTATCACTTCTACCAATTGGAAAATCTCTTTTTTAATCCTATTTCATTGCCAATCCAAGGCTTCCTCACTAGGCCTGAATGGGACATATTAATAAACGCTGCCTTCCCCATCCAATAATCCTTCTCATATGAGCATTTATTTTCAGTCTTTGCCCTCAACGGGGTGAAGCTTCACAGACATTAAGTCATCTGGACATTATATGTAATATCTAGAGAAAAGCATAAGACACACATTGATAAAAACACTGTCACTTGCTTTTTTTAATTGAATGATGAAGCCATCAGGAATGAAAGGAAAGACTCCCAGCATCACTTTCATGTTAAAAAGGTAACTAGCACAGCATGTGAGGGGAGCATGATAAGCAGGGACTATGTAAGGAAGTGCTTGAGTGGTGATGGGAAAGTCTTAATCCTTTGCTGAAGGCATTTAAACTGAAGGACTAAATTGCTTCCATGTTAATTTTGATGTTACCCGGTAATATCTCTGAGTGCTCTAATACCTTTGCAAAAGTTAATGTTTTATATCCGATTAACTCAAATGGGTAAGATATGTTATAATGATGGCATGTATTTAAGAAAGACAGGGAAATTAATGGTATGGGCATAACTCCCCTCTACCATTTTAGAAGGAAAACCTGTGAGACAAGGACTCTCCTGTTCTAATGCCAGCTCAGGTAGAGGAAACCTCAGCAATCCACTTAAGCTCTGGTCTCAGTTTCCCAAATTATATAGGAAAGGAATATTTATCCTTGAGAGATTATAACTAACTCCCGTCTTTTGAAGATAGAAATCTTAACATGAGTGCTGTATACTATTAGGGGTACAAAAGCAATGACAGGGGAAATACTTTATTTTTGAAACAGATTTTTGCATCAAATGTTACGTACTGTGTAAACCAAGCAAGCTAGAAATTGTTCTTTACTCACAGTATTGAACGCTATGTGGATTCTTTGAAAATATTGCCTGAATTGATTTTTTAAAATATTTTTGCTTTTTGCATCTCTTTCAGACAGTCCTTCCCTTCCCAAGACCAAGGACTTCATGGCTTCTGTAGCTATACTTCACTCTGTCTTTTGAACCACGGTTCTGTGAAAGGAAATGGCAATCCCTTATCACTTTTAATTTCAATGATGACTTTTCTTCATTCCTAGAGGAATCATTTATTGTGATCTACAAAAGCCAAATTATAAGAAAAACATACAAAAATTATTTCAAGTAATGAGGAGTAAAAAATAACAAATGACTAAAAAGGCAAAAGTGTTCAAGCAGGCACTTTTTTCTACATTACATCTCACTGCAGAAACATGTTTGGATTAATTCAGGCTATACTGGAATCTCCCATCCCTCTCAAACTGCAGCAGATGACGCTTTGTAAGGAACTCTTCCATGCTACACTGGAAATGCTATGTTTTTCTAGCTTTCTAAAAGCAATGTACAACAGAAATCAAACTTCTTGGACTTACTGATTTCCAGGAAGGACAGAAAGGCCCTGTTTTGGTCTAATTTCTTCCAGGAGAAACAAAACCTGATTTTCTAAATTTCTTATGCATGCTTGACTTGATGAGGAGTCATTCTTCCTCTTTGATATAACTGCAGTTTATCTGTACAGACAATGCTATTAAACACCTACTGCATTTTACTCCAGAGGTGGCTTCACGTGTGTGGTGAAGAGGATGATCCCCATCTACAGCTCATAAAGAGTTTTACATAAATGTCCATTACCCATGTAATGGCAACAGCCAACAGTTTTATTAGGCAATATAAAAATATATTAGGGATATAAACTGTAATGCCTCAGGACAGAAGCCAATCAATGGCTCTCTGGAGTTAACCAGAAGAAACTTTCTGTTTGCAAGTTATTCCCTCATCATCTGCTAGGCTGTTTCTTGCCTCTGTCTGCAAAACATCAGGAGACAGTCACGCTCAGAGCCAGGTTGTTGAATCCTGATGGGGTCTGGTTGGGCCCAGTCTAGCAGTTCCCCAGTTCTTGTCACAATGCATAATTGAAGTGTGGCACTTCACTTTATCAAATGATTGATCTCCAGTGAAGACCAATACAGGAATTCTCACATGAAATTCATGCTTGATAAAACAAATATAGAGAGGTTTTTTTTCAACTTTTTATTAGTTTAGTTCAGGACATTTCCTTGCTATGTTCAAGCCCTTCAAGCAGCAGATGAAATGACAATAAGCTCCTGCATTTCAGATGGTGAAGAGGACCTAACAGTATGATGAATCCTGCAGTACAGAAAGACACAGCCTCAGCTTTTGCCTTGGAATTCCAGTAAAATCTGTTGGAATTTCTTTACATCACAACACTGCATTACCAATATTTAGGATGCACACAACCCTACAAATAGCCTCCAGCTTTCTGAACCACCTGCTGAGCTCTCCTCTTGAACGCCAGGCCTCAAGTGCCTCAAACACTCCTGTCAGGTTTTACTTTGTTTTAGCCTTTTAACATACCTCTCACAGAAGCATCATTCCCCAGGCAGCCCAACATGTGTCCCTCAAGCTGTTTCCTTTCTCATTTTCCCCAGATCTCTTCTAAGTGCATCTCTTAATTCTTCTGTCCTGTCCTGTCCTGTCNTGTAAATGTCACGCACCCTAATGGCTCCAGAAGCCTTGTGGAATATATGGAGCAACTGCAGAATGGAAAAAAGACATTAAAAAAGGCTTCAAATTTCACTAGAAAGATGATTTTTCTTTGCATTAAAACACATTCTTTAATTGAGATTACTGAGTTATTTTGTAAGGTAGCCTTCTAAACACAGCAAAGAAGCTCATGCTGCTTTCAGGATATGGCTTTCCCACAGGTTGCTACCTCTTCCATGAGACAGAAACAGCCATAATCTCATCTAACAACCCACTCGGGTTGAAACACCTTTCTGTCTGAAAAGAGGTTGTGGAGGGAAGAGGATGGAATCTCTTTTGTGTGGGATAAGAGTCTTGGTGTGTGTTGTCTTTTTAGGGGTGGCTGGGTGAAGCATATTTGGATGGGGGGAAAGCAAAGATCTGTTTTGTGTGGTTTGTGATGCAGAGCCTTTTGTGACATTGCATGTAATATAGGTTTGGCCAGGTTGGTCTCACTGAAGATCACACTGATTTCACCACTGAGAACTGAAAGCAAAGTGACATCAGTCAAGGGCCCTATTTGCAGTAGGTGCAAATCACAAAAGCCAAACACACCGAAGGTTTCCCCATTTCACATCTCAATGAAATGCTCCCTTCTGCTTTCTGTGCTTGCATACTGGTTTGCTGAGACAAAGCTTTGTTCAGTCACACTGTGCCTTACTGCCTCTGTCAGGCAGTCTGCTCCCAAAACTTCTCAATCCCTGTTTAGAAGGAAAGGGATCTATAAGATATTAAATTCCTGTACGAGTTATAAAAATATGCTGCAAGAAAGAAGGAAAAGATTGAAAGAGACTTACTAGATACCAAAGAATTCATTCTACAAAGAGATACCATCACTTCTCTAAAGTGGAAAAGATCTCAATTTGCATCTTAATAGAAGCCAGAGAATCCATTTCTGCCCTTGTGGCCCCGGGGTAAGAATTGCAACTATGATTCAGTTTCCCAGATGGAAGGAAGTGATAGAGCTTCCCGATTTTCAGCGGGTATTAAACAGCCAACAATTAACCAGGTCCCTTTCTAGTTGTTGCAAATTGCCCTCCAAAACTTGCATCATCTCTACCTAGGCACTATTAAACACCTTCAGCCCTTGTACTTCCTTTGGATCTTCCCTTAACCCCCACAGAGTAACAGATCTTCTGCAAGTATGATGAGCAGCAACCTTTGCAGCTCTCTCCAGAAAACTGTAAAAATGGTACCAGTAAAAAACAAAATCCTTCCCAAGCTGGATCATCTCACTTCCCAGCTCTGATGGGGACTGAGGAGCTGTGAGGCAGCAGCATGCAGTAGGTAGCAGCACTTAAAACACAGTGACGCCCCAAGACGACAATGCAATCTTTGTCTTGATTGACTTTTATCACATTTTATCCTTTAATTTCCAATGTTCTTTAATCTTTTATGGTCTCTAGTTTCCTCTTTTTGTCCTATGATACAGCTGACTATTCTTACCTGTCTTTACTGAAGGCATCCAACACTGTCATTTTGGATGTGCTTATTTGACCAGCCACTATCTGTTTTTTCCCCCCTCTCTTTTTTTATAATCTCTTTTCTCCTAGCTTTCCATCATTTCTGTTTGTTATCTCACTGAGTACAAGCACCAGGGATTGCAGTTCGGGAATGATTCAGCTGGAAGCAAAGGGCAGAGGGCAGCATGCAAAGCCAGCACTGGAATTACAAAACACACCTGACAACCTGTCATTAATGCGGCCACCAAAAGAGGGAGAGTAACAATGCAATCAAACAGGACTCAAATTCACATCTCATACCCTGCTCATTACCAAGAAGACTTTTAGGAATGACAAGTTTTTAATCCTGTAACTCTATTATGAGCTGATGCAAACAGCAGAAACAGGAGCTGTGATACAAGTTAAGCTAGGATTGCTTGGCATGGCAACTGAAAGCCATCTCACCTGATGTGAGATGACAGCTATGGCATGCAACCACAGATAAGCTGGCATTTGTAAATATATACTTTCTAGATTTTTTTTAAAGCAGGTACCATGAAAGCATACAACAGCAAACGAACCTGTGAACCCAAATAAACATGATCATTACCTCCTGCTGAACTGTTATGCACAGCCAAGCAATTCAGTCTGCTCACTTAAAACTAAGGGTTTGCTAAGTCTGTGTTATACTTCCTCTTTATTTTCAGCAGCTCAGTGTACAGCTGGTAAAATTTTTCTCTGGTTAGAAGCTTGATTTATAAAGTCTCTAGTCCTAAAACAGGAAATGACTACTTCATCCCCACAAATTTAGGAGGATTTTTTTTTGCTTTTATGTTCCACAAAATCTGTTTTTATTTCCTATAAAGGGTCCAGTCCAACTGCCATCAAAATCTGTAGAAATTCCCCTGACTTCAGCCAGGCTTGGCTCCTGCCCTAAGGCAGTGCTACAGAAACAGACAACACCTAATGAAATCATGTGTGCAAAGAATCAGGGAATCCCATACTAAATCCCCACCCCACAAACAGCCATGCCTAAGCTTAAATGTGCATTAAAATTGAAGTCAAAAAGCCACTCATGTCTATCAAGTTAAGCACATGTTTAAATGTTTACTGAAGTCAGTTCTTTGTACAATGAACAGTAAAAGCTGCACAAAGCTATTGTGGGTAAGATCAGTCCTTCCCTCATGCTGCATGGTATCCTGATCCTTATAGCCTTCTACTGTCTGGTTGCAGAACCTTTCACAATTTTTATAAAATCAAGTTGCTTTCCTTTAATTCTGTCTCTTGCATTAACTAACATAACATACTTCTGATGGTGCATATTTCCACTGACCTCAGAGTGCTCCAAAGAGAAGTCTCAGAACTATTTATTGTACCTGTTAATAAAATTAAAGGACCTCAGTCAAAGTCAGACATCTAGAAGGTTAATTGCTGTAAAATACAAAACAACATATATATGTTTATTTGTCTAAAAACAGATGACAGACAAAAAGTATTTCTGGATTTGTATCACAGACAGAAAACTGAGGCACAGACACAACCGATTTCTCTAAAATCTCACAAGATACAGGGAGTAAAACAGGGAATCAAACTGCAATTTGACTGGTAAACTTGCAAAAATATATATATTTTTATCTTATGATCTCCAGTGACTCTGTATGTAATTTTTCAAAATGGGAAATCAAACTCAAGGAGGTTAAGGTAAAGGTCAAGAGCTACCTAGAAACTCGCTGGCAGAACTGAGACAAATGGAAACTTCTGGCTCCACACAGCACTTCCTTCCTCCCTCAGATCTGTTTCAATGAAATAAAATAAAAAAGCCACAAAACCTGCTCTCAATTTTCTGTGAGCAGGATTTGATACGTAAGATCAAGCCATCAAATGCACTATTACCCTGATGGAGGGTAAGCGTTCCAGCATCACCTCCTGTGATTTGCCTTCAGCTCACCGATGACATTGCAACCCTCTTTGACTGGCAGGTCTGTTCCCTGGGAAGGGAGTCGGTGGATTTGATGCACTCCTCTTTGAGACAGAACTAAGCACAGCTGGGCTTGAACGAGACTGGGTTATGGCTGGGATGAGAAAGTAGAGCAGAGAGAAAAGCAAACTTAATAAAGTTAAACAGTCAGAGCTGACCCAGTCCTTCACAAAAAGGCTCTCCAAAAAAGTGGTCACAGCACCAGCCTGACAGAATTCAAGAGGGGTTTGGACAATGCTCTCAGGCACATGGTGTGATTCTTGGGGTTGTCCTATGCACGGCCAGGTCTGGAGTCAATGATCTCTGTAGGTCCCTTCCAACTCAGGATATTCTATGATTCTGTTATTGCTGTATCCTTCAAACGGATTGAAAGTTTCCCTTCTACATGGGATGATCTCACTCTGTGAGTTTAAGTCAAACCTCTGACATTCAGCTGCTAGAAATGCTAATAACTTTGTGCTGCAAGGCATAATCCGGCATGATACAAGGCAATACTTCAATATGCACTGTCAAAATGGATCTTTTGATGTGTGATCCGATTGCAGCCTCTAAAAGAGATGGAGATATCTGGCAAAACCCTGATCCAGTTTTTCCTGCATTAACAGATCTTTCTGGCTGAATGGCACCGTAAGCTAGTGATAAGCTTTGTGCTGTACCTATCCCCTTAATTATTCCTGCAAACCCTCTGCTGCTGACCCTCCTGCAGAGCAGTGCCATGCAATGCCCTTGAATAACATTTGTGTAGGAATGTTGCTTCTTGAGGAAATGTGAAGAATGGCCTTGAAGCAAATTTCTGGTGTCATCACCATCAAGCTGTCTTGTGCTGCCACATCATGTTTCTAGAGAAGTCTATGAGCACTGTCACTACTTGTTAACTTTCTTAACACTACGCTAGTGCTACTTACTGTCAGGAAAAGTGATAAGAGACGAAAAAGCTGCAAGAAATTTGTAGTGAAGTCCTTGGTATGACCAGGAGGCTGCCTCTGTACAGGGAATCAGATAGTCAGAGAGAAACCCACCTATGGGATACTGGACTGTGATTCGATCACAGTCTTGAGGCACTTCTGAATCAGGAGATTTTCTCTGTAAGATAAAGGAAAGTCTCTGAGCAGGAGATACCATAGTATCTACTTCATAATGGTGGACATGAAACTCACGGAATTTGCAAAAGGTGACTAATGATTTCTGTTTAATTTGGATGACATTTCAAGTAATTGTTTTACTTATTTTAAACCCCAGTTTAGTGAAGCACTTAAGCACTGTTTTTAAGTCTAACCACCTGGTATTTAAAGCACATTCTTAACCAATACTTTACAGAAATGACAACTAGAACACTGATCTGTAAAAAGCAGTCTCACAAAAAGTAACTTCAAAGTGCTTTACTTTTCACCCTTCAAAAAAGGAAAAAAAAAAAAGACAAAAGCATTGTCAATACATATGAGCAATAATGGTGTCTTGCTATGTAGTCACACTCAAAGTTCAAAATTCAGGCAAGTATATGGAATATTTTTGCTACGTGCTCATGCCTCGTTCTTCCACTGCTATCTGCTATCCAGACCTTTTATTGGTAGCAAGCCCAGAAAGGCAACTGTAGCCCATTGAATGCCTCTTCCCACGTTGGTGGCCTGTGGCTCTCAAACAGGAAGCAATTGCATGAAAACAAGCAACCTCTCACACTCAAAATCACTGGTAGTATACTGAATCAAGTTAGATTATGGATTAAGGAGCCAATGAATTATGACTGATTACCTTTTCAAAGTAACTCACACAGCAGCCCTGGGGGACAGATTGTATTAAAACATTTCCAATATGCAAATAGTTTGATACTTTAAAAAATAGCAGTGTTGCTAACATTTGGCCTGGTGACGGGAAAAAGTGTATTCATTTGCCCAAGCAACTGTCTCTAAAACAGCATATAAATAGCCCTTTGCATTAATTCAAAGTGAAATGTCAACGTTTCATAATTTATGATATTATGCTGAGATTCAGCTTCAATAGCTCACTACTGGTTCAGTTAACATCAGGTCTAAAACTTGCCTTACTGTCTCCTGAACCTTGAATCTTTGGGAAAACCTTTCCTTTCTGCTTGGATTTATATTTATTTATACAAGCTGAATTATTTATGATAATTTCAATGCAATTTACTTAGTTAAGAGAATGTGTAACACTCTGTTGTCACAGTGGTTTACTCACATCTTCTTGAATCAGATTGTCCTGGCAGGAAAATGAGGAGAAATTCCTGCTGCTCAGGATGTGAGAATCTAAAAGCTGTTTCCTGTCTGTAGAGCATGATGGCATTATTAATCAGACATAGAATCATAGAATCATAAAATTGTCAGAGTTGGAAGAGACCTTTAAGATCATCAAGTCCAATTGTCAACCCAGCACTACAAGTGTAACCCCTGTATCACTAAACCACCACCCAGTGCCAGATCCAGATGCCTTTTAAACACCTTCAGGGATGGTCATTCCACCACCTTCCTGGGCATCCTATCAGTAAAATTTTTTTTCTAATATCTAATCTGAATCTCCTCTGTTTCAGGAGATGTTTGTGTGTTTTAAGGCCATTTGCTCTAGTCCTCTCATGGTAAAAGAGACCAGGTCCCTCCTAACCACAGCGTCCTTTCAGGTAGCTGTAGAGAGTGAGGGGGTCCCCTCTGAGCCTCCAGTTCTCGCGACTAACGTCATCACCTTTCCGATATTGTATTGAATTATAGAATGCTTTGGATTTGAAAGGACCTTTAAAGATCATCTAGTTCCAATGCCACTGCCGTGGGCACCTTCCACCAGAACGGGTTGCGGAGAGCCTCATCCAACCTGTCCTTGAACACTTTCAGGGACATCCGCAACTTCTCTGGGCAGCTGCGCCAGTGCCTCATTGCCCTCAGAGTAAAGAATTTCCTCCTTATATCTAAGGATATAAATCTGCCCTCTTTCAGGTTAAAGCCATTACCCCATGCCTATCACTACATGCTCTTGTAAAAAGTCCTTCTTCAGCTTTCCTGCAGCCCCTTTTAAGTACTAAAAGGCTGCCATAAGCTTTCCCCAGAGCCTTCTTTTCTCCAGGCAGAACAATCCCAACTGTCTCAGGTGTCTTAACAAGAAAAGTACTCCAGTCCTCTGATCGCCTTGGTGTTCCTTCTCCGGACTCACTACAACAGATCCATGTCGTTCTTATCTTGGGGGCCTCAGAGGTGGATGAGGTACTACACGTGGAGTCTCAAAAGAGTGGAGTAAAGGGGGAGAATCCGCTCCCTCAACCTGCTGGCCATGCTGCTTTTCATGCAGCTGGGACATTGCTGGGTCATGCTGAACTTCTGGTCAACCAATACTCCCAAGCTCTTCTCCTCAGGGCTGCTCTCAACCCATTCTCTGCCCAGCCTGTTTTTGTGCTTGGGATTGCTCTGACTGATGTGCACGACCTTGTACTTGGCCTTGTTGCACTTCATGAGGTTCACATGGGCCCATCTCCCAAGCCTGTCCAGATGCTCCTGGACGGCGTCCCTTCCCTCCAGCATGTCAACTGTACCACAAGCTTGGTGCTGTCAGCAAACTTGCTGAGGGTGCCCTCAATTCTACCATCCATGCCAGCTACAAAGACGTTAAACAATCATTTGAAGCTCTTCACCTCCAAAGATCTGCTGTAAAACAGGAAGTTATTCTGAGGTGTGAAGGTAGGAGCTTTGCTCCTGGCCATCCCTGTCTTGCTGCCTGATTTGGGGCATCTTATTTAACCTGCTCTGAATCATCTTGCATAATAGTGTAGATTTTACTGAACCTGACAAATACACAACTATAAAATGGTGATATGGGAGACTATACAATTCTTTCTGCCCTAGTTATTCCTTAAGCATAATTTGAGAACTGCTCACCTCCTCGAGAAAAAAAGAAAAAAAGATAATGAGATTGTTATAGATGAACAAAAATGTTATATACATGCAAAATGGTCTTGTTAATCAACAGAGCTCACTCCCTGCTGGAGGAAGCTCCAGAAGAACAGCAGAAATCATTACCATGCTGGTAGGATTGATTAATTAGGAAAACAGCTTCTACTAATACTCATTAGCATTTATACATTGTAAAATCCACTAAATATATGTGCAAATAACTTCCCTAAAGTGACAACTAAGGGTGCCTGAAGGGTGCCACATGATGTTAGTGTTGTTTCTGCTTGTGTGGGTCTTGCATCACAAGAAACGCTTCTGCATTGCCTAAGAAAACCAGTAAGAGGGAGCTGGAATAGGAAGAGAACACACGGAAGGCATGCTCTGAGACATGAAACAGGTTTGTCATAAGAGCAAATGGAAAGCTGTACGCCAGGGCACATTTTAATGGGGCTAAACAGGGGCTGGTGGAATATGGGATTAAATCCAGGGTGCTTCTACCGGGCAAAGTGCAGGTAAGGACAACATAGCCCCTTTAGAGCCTCAGGAAAACACAGTGAGGAGCAGGATCATCTCCCCCTCCCAGGACTAAGATTTGGATACCCTCTAGTTCCACTTGAGGAGTGGGGTAACAAAAGCAGACACACTCAGAAAGCATCTGTGTTGGCCCAGATGCTATCTGTTAGTGCCTTTTGTTCCACAGTATGAATTTCTGGGTAGAGGACTTTCAAATAATGTGGTTTAAATTTAGAAAGTGACCATTCAGTTACCAGTGCAGTTGAAAATTATAATGACATGGAGCCAAATAATTCCAAAATACTGGTCAAAAGATGATCATCTGTGTAATGTGTGTTTTCTGGAGTTCATGTGCAATTATCAAGCACTATTTTTAGTCTGGGTTTCAGGAGAGTTCTGTTTAGTTCTTGGCTCTGCAACAGACTTCCTGCATGACCTTGGGCAAATCAGTTTCTTTCTCAGTGCCATCTGCAGCATAATACACTTTCCTCCCACTCTAAATTTGTCTTGTTGATGCAGATTATAGGCCTTTTGGCTTTCGGAATAGGACATCTCCTTGTTGTGTTCATTTAGTGAGCGACACAGTGAGGCTCTGAACTTGTGACTTCTAAATAGCTTTTTAATGCACCAAGACCACCTTCCATGACCAGTGCAACCAGGTGGTGGGCATAAAATCATTAGCTCCGTTGTAGATTTTAAACAAAGCTGCATTTTGTTACATGCTTCCATTGTAGAACTTTTAATTTCAGCTGCTAAATTTTACAAGCAGTTTTTAAATTTATTTTCCTTCTCCTTTTTCACAGTGCAGCCCATGCCCTCCTGCTTTGTGGTTATTACCCTGGTCCCTGCGATTAGTGTGGAGCTGCTGGTTGGTTTTGTTTGCTTACTTGTTTTTTCACCTTCACACTAAATTACAGCAGCAAATTGCCTGGGGCACAAGTGGTTTATGGAATCAGTGATGGGCGCTATGCTGCTGGTCCTCACAGGGACCTTCTTACCTGTACTTGGGTTTGGCAGTTGTGACCTGCAGCCAAGTGGGAGGCATGGACAAAGTGAGAGAACAGCAGATCAGAAAACAAACAAAAGTAGCAGCATTTCAAAGCTCTTGTAAAGGAGAGAATAGCTGAAGGTAGACATTGCTTGAAAAAAAAAAAAAGGAAAAAAGATGTTAAAGTGATCTCTTTCCCTCTTGAATGACATACGTGCAGGCAGGGGCCTGGGCTCTACCACTAGTGAAGGAAACAAACTGAACAGATGATCAAACAGGTGCCTCATCACAACATCCTATTAAAATAGGCAGAGTGAGAACTTGGATATCAATTCACAAGCGCAGAAGGCACTAAATATATTTCCTCCCTACTAAAGCCAAAGGGACCAGCTCTTTGGACAGGTGTAGCTTTCACAGCAGAGTGTCACTGACTCTCACAGACCTCTGGCTCAGCCGCCCAGCTGCGCTCAGAGGCAGGTTGCGGTCGGGCTGCCGGCCCGGAGCGTGTCCCCGCGCTCAGCCAGCGGCCACCCGGGGGTAGCGGGGGGGAAGGTCCCGGGCTGGCAGGACCCAGGCTGGCGCTACTCTGCGCGGGGACACGGCTCCCGCCGCCCGCACAGCGCGGCTCCGGCAGGGCTCGGGGTGCAGGTGAAGCCGCGCCGGACAGGGACGGGGGCGGTAGCCGGTGAGCGCAGAGGCGGCACTGCCCGCCCGCCCGGCGGCAGGAGAGCAGCGGGGACTCCTAAGGGCAGCGGGGAACACCGGGCAACGCGGCGCCCGGGCGGGAGCGGATGACCTTGGGCAAGTCCCCTGGAGGACAGACATTCCACGAGCGCCTCCTCGACCTCCCCTGGGCCAGGTNGGGCTGGGAGCGCCCCACTGCCCTCTTTCCTCGCCTCTCGCCACAGCCCGGCGGCGCCGAAGGCGGCATGGAGACCCAGCGCGGGAGGCGGTGGGGCAGCGCCCGGAGCTGAGCCGGCCGGTGCGTACCCGCCTGGGGCTCGGGGAGGGGCGCGGAGGCGATGGCGGAGAAACTTTCCGCCGGGCAAACTCGGCGGTGCGCGGGGGCTTCGGGGGCTGCGGCCGCGACTCGGGGAAACTTCTGCCGCGGAGACTCCGCCGCGGCACCGTCCCTGCACTGTGTCCGTGTCCCGCTCCCATCCCTGCGCCGCTCTCTGTCAGCGGCCGGTCGCGCTCCCGCTCTGCCCTGCAAGGTGCAGCACTGGGCGGCTGCCCCGGGTGCGCTCCCCGCTTCGCACCGGGGTTTAGGTCACAAGCAGGCAAGAGCTGGGTTTTCGTGTTTCAAAAATTTCGTCGCCGCCTTTTAAGTCCTTTTATTTTGTAGTTTTTTGTTGGTGGCGTTTTTTGGGGGGTTTTGTTTTTTTTTTTTTTTTTTTTTTTTTTTTTAACTTGTGGCAGCGAGGGCGAGGGAGTGTGCGTGTCTGTCGCTGCTCTTCAGCTGCAGTTGCTCTTGGCTGAGCCTGGGGACTGGCTGCAGCTGCTTGGGCTGAGGAGAGACGGGAGTTACCGGAGGACCTGCCTGTTCGTATTTCTGTCTGTCTGTCTATCTGTCTGTCCATCTATTTTTTTAGGAGGGAGGGCTCGCCTTGCCCTCCTCGTTCGCAGGCTCCGGCGACGGGGCGCTGGCTGGAGCTGGGAGAGCGCTCTGTCCGGGACAGTGGGGGCAGCAGCCGTGTCCCCTCGTCCCTGCCGGGCTTTGCTGGGGCTGCTCGCTGCGGGCTCCCCATCCCCTCCTCCCTGCCGGGGGCTGCCCTCTGCGCGCCCCGAAACTCGGACCGCGTGTGAGTGTCTGTGAGTGTGTGTCCGTGTAAGTGTGTGTGTGTGCAAGGGCAGGGACGTGCCTGGGGTGTTCAGCCCTGGGAGGGGAACCTGCTCCGGCTGGGGATGGGTTAAACGTGGCTCTCCAAGCTGTAACTTCTGCTATTAAAGGAAGTAATCCAGCCTCCTCTGCCCACTTTTTGAATCCCGCTGGATTATTTGCAGGAGGAAAAGAGAACCGCACTGCCCCAAGGAATGCATCAGTGGGTGCCTTTTACCTTTTTTTAATTTTTTTTTTATTACTATTTTTCGTGGTGGCTTAGTGCCCTTGCTTTATTGTTGGGAGGATTAAGCGTTGCCGAGTGTCCTGAGTCTAAAATTCAATTAAAATAAATACAGGTACATGGGACATAAAGGGAAGTCAGCACTGGCATCCCAGCAGAGGCACTAAAGCATCAAGTTTGGTTAAAAGGAAGGGACTCGAGGAAATGAATGCTTCTGTTGGTACTCATGTGCTTTCCCTCTGCAGTTCTGTCAGCTTAGAGAGGTGTATCTTTTGATCAGGATTTGTGTGTTCTTAACCAGCCTCTGTCCAGCAGAAAGAAAGAAAAAGTCCTCTCCCCAGGCACAGGTGTTTTAACTTATCTCTCATTTAGCAAATGCTTTATGAAATTTGGTTTAAGCTCTCAGAAAAGGAATTAAAAATCAGGAGAGGGTGAGCTATGAGGAATGCAGAGGAGAGTTGCTGCACCATTCTAGTTGCTGCCTGGATGCTCTGCTTTCACTGAGGACTCATTCCTGGTCTGGAGCAGTTGTGGGAGGGTATAAGCATTAGCTGGGAAAGCAGAACAAGGCAGACTAGCCTGTCTGGTACTTGTTGGTTCCTGCTGACGTTCAGAGGGCTGATCTTTCAAGGGAATGGAAATTTCCTTTTGTTTCTTGGAGAGGACTTGGTGGTGGGTACAAGGAGAAAAGGAGTGATCGCTCTGGATCTAGCTTGCTGTTGGAGAGTGCTGCTGAGAAAGAGCTTACGGGTGTGATCGTTGTGTTCCAAAAAACACTGGAGACTTGTTAAGAGAGCCAGATAGGAGCCAATGTACTGCAGGACTGCGAACTATGGATATCCCTCTGTCTGATCCTTTGGTGGTGCTAGTGTTGTAGAAAATCAGCAAGTTGGCTGTGCTTGCCTTGATGCAGCAAATCATAGTTTTATTTACTTTTGTTCCTGTGTATTTTTAAGCTTGATTCTTAACATAGCATCTGTTGGCATTGTAATGGCTGTGCTCCATACCTGCATGCCGATGGTGTGTAGGATGATTCCTGAGCTGTGTGTTATGTTACTGTGTTGTTATCCTGTGTGCCGGACAGGGATGGGGTACAACCCCCTCAGTTTCCCTAAATGCTGGCTTGCTCTGTTTCTCACACAAGGGCCTTCTGTTCCACCAGGTTATGTTGTTGTGGCTCCTACCGTGTTGCACTGCTGTGACCTGATGTACTCTGGTTGACGGATTTTGTCAAATACAATGAAGTGAACAATTAGGAGGCAGTTAGGGTGTTTAGCCATTGCTTGTTAGGAGTAGTTTGTAGGTGCTGTTCCACTACAGATCTATTTCTGTGCTGAGTTCTAAAATGTCTTCTGACACATGCCAACTGCAGTCATACAGCTTGTATTTACAGGCAGGTTTGTGTGAAGGACAGAAAGTTGGTTAGGATAAGGTTTGTTTTAGAATGGTGTGCCAGTGTGAAACATCATGCTTCTGGATGCAGGTTTGAATCCCTTACAGTACAGCAGTGTCTTAAATTTCCTAACTGTTTGGTGAGTATTTGCTTGCTTATGTGAAGGGTTTCATGACTTCAGCCTGCAGTACATAACACAAAAGCTCTTGGCACTGTTAAAACCCTTATTGTGCTGGCTGGAAGTTCCAAGGCAGAATGGGCAGGGACTCAAAATTGCTGTGACAGAGGTGAAATGCTGGCTACACTGACTTCAGTGGGAGTTTTGCCATAGATGACAATGGGCCAAAACTTCAATCCAGAAGTAGTTCTCCCTTCTTGTTGGTAATCCTGGTGTATTCTCTCGGGAAGCTTTTGCTTTTCTGCTGCCACCCAGACTGAGTCTCTTAGGCAGAGAAGACAGAAGTCTCTTAGGATGTCATGCTGTGCCTTTCACAAGCACAGCATTCTTGGGAAGGAAACCAGGACAGATAGGAGTGGAAACAAAACCCCAAATGTGGGTACACGCTGACTGTCTTGCTGCTTGTGTCCTGAGTCATTCCCAGGAACATGGATCAAGAACTCTAAACTGAGCACAATTAGCTTCTTGAAACTGCAGAGGAGGGATCTGTCAGTGCCTGCAGCCAGTGCATCTCCCAGTCCCTGCTTCTGCATTTGCAAATTATCGGTTTAGTGACAGACATTCAATATGTGAAGCAGCAGTACATTCATTAATTCAGCCCTGCTTAGCCTGTGCACACTGAGTGAGTTTCCTGTGTATGTGTGATCTAGTGAGTTATTCTCAGAGACACTTCATATATCCAGCATCTAGATAAATTTTTATGTTACATGACAGTGACAAATGGGAAGTGTTTGCTCTTTCTTCCACGACTTGAAAGGTATGTGGTACAGGATATCAGAATATGCATTTAATCAGTGCTGATTGAAAGCTGGTCCAGGTCAAGGCCATGTAATAAAAGTGATCTTTACAACAAGAATGTGTTGCTTCAGTTTATTATATTCAGTGGAATAGAAGAGGGTTTGTTAATATATACCAAAAACGGTGACTGGGATTGAGGTATTTGAATCTGTCTGATTTTTAAAATTTTTTTTTTTTCCAGTGGAAACACTGTGGTGTCTGTAATTCCAGTGCAGACAGTTTTCTTTTACAGTACGTTCTTCTACCGTGCATTCACCCCAGACTTTTAGGTATTTTGCTCCTGTATGATGACGAAAGGAATGAAAATACAGACTTATGTGAAACTGAGTAGCCTGTCTTGCATGTGCATCCTTATGTCCTTAGTTTAACAGACTTAAATAAGGAGAGTATGTTAAATAGTTATAAATATACCTTGTTAATGTCTCCTAGCTTGTTTGCTATGAAGATTTATGCATCCAAAATGAAACAGTACTCATTTTCTTTATATAAGTGCACAGGCCTCATTTCGAACCAGTATAAAAAATTCTAAATATAGTAACGGACATTGTATTAGACCCTGAAGTCATACGAGTGCTTAACATCTGGAAGCATGTATTAATGGCAAGTAAGTTTTGGGCACTGTTAGTACTGTCAGGATGCAAAAGATGGCAGTGATGTGAAGAGGGATCTGAGCAAACCCTGCTGGGCTGTTGTTCAAACCTCTGCTCTGGGATCTGCATGAACTTCCAGCTTCTGGGCTTGCGGTTTGGTTTTTTTTTTGTTTTACATAAGTGCAAGTCAAAGAGTTGATGATAATGGTTATTCTATCCTTTGCTCTGTGTCTAAACCCTAAGTACTGTATTCTCTTCAGTGCTTGAATTTAAGGGCTGAGCTGGAGGCAGGACTTGCTAGGTGCTGGACTAGAATATGCATCGAGTGGTGGTGTGAGAGAGGTGCTGTTCTTAGCTTGCTTGTTTTTCTTAACTTCGTGTGCAGTGCTGCAGGCTGGAGGAAGAGTGGCTTGAAAGCTGCCCAGCTAGGGCAGCAGAAGGGACCTGGGGGTGCTGGTCAACAGTGGCTTAACATGATCCAGGGTGTGCCCAGATGGCCAAGAAGGCCAGTGACACCCTAGTCTGTATCAGCAATAGTGTGGCCAGCAGGGCCAGCGCAGTGACTGTCCCCCTGTACTTGGCACTGGTGAGGTCACACCTCAAATCCTGTGTCCCGTTCTGGGCCCCTCAGTTCAGGAAGGACATTGAGGGGCTGGAGCGTGTCCAGAGAAGGGCAATGGAGGTGGGAAAAGGTCTGGAGCACAAGTCCAATGAGGAGCTGCTGAGGGAGCTGGGCGTGTTTAGCCTGGAGAAAAGGAGGCTCAGGGGGTACCTTACTGCTCTCTACAGCTGCCTGAAAGGAGGGTGTAACTAGGTGGATGTCAGTCTCTTCTACAATGTAGAAAGCCATAGGATGAGAGGAAATCATGTCAAGTTATGCCAGGGAATATTTAGATTGGATATTAGGAAAAATTTCTTTGTGGAAAGGGCTGCCAAGGGAAGTGTCGCCATCCTCGGAGGGATTTAAAGGATGTGTAGATGAGGCACTTGGGGATGTGGTTTAGTGGTGGACTTGGCAGTGCTGGGTTAATGGTTGGACTGGATGATCTTAGAGGTATTTTCCAACATCAATGATTCTATGATTCTGTGGAAACTACAAAATACAGGGGTTTTTTGGGTGAGATTGGTATTGCATGGGATTAGTAGCAATGCTACCACTGATACGAAAACTTCCTTATTTCACTCTTCTTTTTCTTGAAAGAGTCAAGAGCAGACTTTGAGTAGGGTTGCAGGGATGTAGAGAGATGTAGGGTTTTGTGTTGGAAAATTCTCCATTGTCATATTGAGCTGTTGTTGATTTTGCTGCTGTTTTTGGTGTATCAGCCTGGCTACTATAATAATTATACCTAAACATGTCTGTGCCTGTACTGCCTGTCACCCACAGTAAATCAAAGGCATGAACCCTGCAGGCACTTAAAGCAAGTTAGCACAAATGAAAAACACCAGTGGCTTTCCCTGGGAGAAAACAGTATTTTATTTCTTTCTCCTAGATGATGACACTACTAATTATATGGCTTCCACTGAGTGAGCGTAACTTCCTCTGACATCAGTGCGTGTGCCAGCACAGTGCAGCCCCTGCTGTAGGGCTCCAGTGGTGCTGTCCCTCTGCTCCTGCAGAGTCCACAGCTCCATCCCTTGGCTGCGGAGCTGGTAGGAGAGATGTGGCAGTATGTGGGGTGGCTTCTCTGGGCTGAAATCCCCCTTCCTTCTCTACTATCTTAAGCTGATTCTCCCTTCTTTTAAAAGGTATCCCTGATTTTTAATTTTTTAAAAAATTTTTAAATGGGTTTAGCAGGCCATCCTGAGATGTGGTGGACTTTCCAGGCAGATAGCCATCAACAGGCTGAGTTAGGCCACTTCTGTCTTCAGTGGAGCTGGTGGTGGGATTTAATGCTGGCTGTAATAAGAATTGCTTTTGGGCCATTCAGAGCTCTTGAAATCCTGCCCTGCAGCATTTCCAGCTTCTTAGCCTGGTCCTGTAGAGCATCTGGGGAGAGGGAAATCGTTTTGAAGACTTCCTGAAGTGCTGGTGAGAAATGATCTGTCACCAGCACTGGAAATGCACAACACAACTTGTTTCTGCTTGCACTGTGCAAACCAGCCATAAATAACGTTTCTTCCACGTCTTTGCAGACTTCAAAGAGTCTTCCAGCTGTTGCAGGAAGCCTAGTGAGAGAAGGTAGCTGCAAGTTTAATTGTAGCTTCAGGACTTTAGCTCAATCAAAATCCAAACAATCTGATAAAAATTACAGACGCTTGAATGTTGTTAAAGGTTAAAAGTGAGCCCTCTTCAGGACAGCTATTAATGCTTTTCATCTTAAAAAAAAAGGAGCTTATTAATATTCCTAAATAGCACTGAACATGCATTATTTTTGCCTTCAAACCATCTGAGCACTTCGCATGATAGTGCAGGTTATATTTGGTGATAAGTGCATATAATGACAGTATAAATGTCAGTTTTGCTATCAGATGTGTTGCACTAGTATCTTTTTAATACTAAACATGATTATGTCCCACATTGCTTAAACAAATCGTGGCACCCAGAGTCTTAAGAGGATGCCTTTGCATTCTGCTACAGGGTGAAATTTTTTGATGACTCCTCATATTTCATGGAATCCTAGAATAGTTTGGGTTGGAAGAGACCTTAAAGATTAGCTAGTTCCAACCCCCCTACCGTGGGCGTGGACACATGTCACTAGATGACATTGCTCAAAGCCCTATCCAACCTAGCGTTGAACACTTCCAGGGACAGAGTAGCCACAACTTTGTGGAGTAACCTGTTTCAGTGCCTCACCACCCTCACAGAAAGTAATTTCTTCCTAATACCTAATCTAAACCTGACCTCTTTCAGTTTTAAGACGTTACTCCTCATTCTATCACTACATTGTAAAATGAGAACTCTGTCTCCAGCTTTTTTGAAAGCTCCCTTTAGGTACTGGAAGGATGCTAAGAGGTCTCCCCAGTGCACTCTCTTGTCCAGGCTGAACAGCCCCAATTCTCTCAGCCTGTCTTCATAGGTGTTCCAGTCCTCTGATCATCTTCATGGCTGTCCTCTGGACTCATTCCAATAGGTCCATGTCTTTCCTATGCTGAGGATCACAGAGCTGGATGCAGTGGTCCAGGTGGGGTCTCATGTGAGCAGAGCAAAGGGGTAGAATCACCTCCCTCAACCTGCTAGTCACACTGCTTTTCATGCAGTCCAGGATATGGTTCACTTTCTGGGCTGCCATCTTACATTTCTGGCTTCAGTTTCTCATCCACCAACACTCCCAGGTTCTCCCCAGGGCTGTTCTCAATCCATTCTCTGCTCAGCCTTTATTTGTGCTTGGGATTGCTCTGACCCGTGTGTAGAGCCTTGCACTTGGCCTTGTTGAACTTCATCAGTCCCACCTCTTGAGCCTGTTGAGATCCCTCTGGATGGCATCCCTTCCCTCCAGCTTCTCAACCTCACCACACAGCTTGGTGTCATCTGCAGAGTTGCTGAGGGTGCCTTCAATCCCACCGTCCATGTCGCCAGCAGAGATAATAAAAAGTTCTGCTCCCAGTACCCACCCCCTGAGGAATGTCACTTGGAGTGTGACTAACCAGACAATTCCTTATTCACCAAGTGGTCCATCCATGAAATCCATGTCTCTCCAGCTTAGAGATAAGAATGTTGTGCAGCACAGTGTCAAATGCTTTGCTCAAGTCCAGGTAGATGATGTCTGTTGCTCTTCCCTCCTCCACCAGTGCTGTGTCCCTAAAGAAGAAGGCCACCAGATTTGTCAGGCATCATTTGCCCTTAGTAGAGCCATGTTGGTTGTCACCAATTACCTCCCTATTTTCTATGTACCTTAGTGTAGTTTTGAGGAGGATCTGCTCCATGATCTTGCTGGGTACAGAGGTGACACAGACTGGCCTCTAGTTTCCTGGATCTTCCTTTTTTCCTTTTTAGTGCAACAGTGTGAACTTCGCGGGCCTGCCATGACTTCTCAAGTGTGATAGATAGTCCTTAGCCACCTCCTCGGCCAGTTCCCTCAGGACCTGGAAATGCAGCTCATCGGATCCCACGGACTTGTGCCGCTTCAGGTTCCACAGATATTCTTGAACATCATGTTGTCCTGCAGCGGGTGGTTATTGCTTCTCCACGTCCCTGACTTTGCCTTCTATGACTTGTGTGACAGGACTGGAGCACTTCACAGGGAAGACCTGTGGCAAAAAAGTTGTGAGTACGTGAATCATTTCTGTATCCCAGGTAACCAGGTCTTCTGTTTCCTTCTGGAGAGGACCCACATTTTTCCTAATCTTCCTTCTATCACTGGTGTACCTGTAGAAGCTTTTCTTGTTGCCCTTTACGTCCCTGGCTAGATTTAATTCTGTCAGTTCTTTGGCTTTCCTGACCTGATCCCTGTCTGCTTGGACAATCTCTCTATATTCCCTTCAGGCTGCCTGTCCTTGCTGCCTGTCCTTGCTGCCATCCTCTGGAAGCTTCCTTTTTGTGTTTGAGTTTGTCCAGGAGCTTCTTGTTTATCCATGCATCCATATTTAAATAAAGAATTAATAATTTTGAGATTTACATGTGTGGGGTGGATTTGGTTAGGTTGGTTGTTCAGGTTTGGTTTTTGGGTTTTTTTTGAAAGCTGGTGTTCAAAATTTTTTCATTCATCCTCTTAGTGGCAATTAGGTAATGGCAGCTCTTGCTGCATTTAGGTGAGTGAAGTCACTGCTTGCATGGCTGCATCTTTGTGGTGTGATTGCATGTGAGGTAGAGTTGCCAGCTTGTGTTGGGATGACCTAGCTTTATGGATTTTTGCTGTAGTGCAGTGATGGATACACTGGTAGTCAATAAATTCAGAGCTGAGGTTTTACATGGACATTTTTTCCAGAGGCTTGCTGTGATATTTTTTGGTCAAAATTGAGACACCACTATTCACTGTTGGGATTTTCAAGGAAGCATAATTGCTGGTTTCCTTTAGAGAAGACCAGCCTTTTTCTTTGTTCTCGCACTTTGTTAGGAGAAAAAAAAAAAAAAAAGGTGTTGCTTTTGCTTTGCCCTTGATAGTGGGTGTCCATATTATTGTAGTGGTCCAAACCTGGAAAATGTCTGCACTATCCAGAAGGCAATGTTCCTCTGGCAGAGAAGCTAGAGGGCTGGGTGAAACAACAGCAGTAGTAATGGTTACTATTGTTATTTTAAGCTGGAGGTTTTCGGTGCAAACAGAGTGAAAAGGCAGATGTTGCTTTCCGGTAGCCAAAGCCTTCCATGTTGTCAGATACTGAATAGCTGGAGGCATCGTGATGGTAAAGCCTCTTAGCACTTCTGCCTCTTGCCTGGACCCAGGAGGCTGGATAATTCTGGGATTTTTGTGCGTCTTCAGGGAGCAGACTGGTTTTAAAGTCTTACTATTGACCTTCCACATGTGAACGCAGTTCTCTCCAAATGATGTGTGAGCTTTGGATCACCTTTGATGCGTTGGACGAGGCTTTGCCAGCCTGCCTTGCTGCCCTGTACAGGCTCCTGGCTCTCTTCCCTCGGCTTCGCACGGCAGCATCTGTTTGGGAGGTTCTTTACCCAGCACGTTTGGTGCAGGGAATATTTAAAGATGCCCCCAAGCCTCCTTTGGTGTGGTTTACTGCATGAGTAAAAACCATTGTGATTCAGGTCATTAGGACTCTAAGCAAATTTTCTGTGTGCTTTTGCAGCCATACTGTGAGGTCAGAAGTAAATGGTGAGGCACGTATGCTGCTGTCAGGGCTGTGAGGATTGACCCTTGCCAATCCATGATGCATCTGTTTGGCTGTGGTTTGTCTTTGGGTGAATTTACACGGTGAGGTGTAGCTGGACTGAGGCTGGGCCCTGCTCCTCTGAGCTTGCACAGTGCATGCTTGAGTTCTGCTTTGGAGCAAACCAGCAGATCGTGCTGACAGCAGGAGCCTGAAGGGCCCTGCTGGAAATTAAACCAGTGGTGATTCCGTATCATGGTGTAGGGAAAAAGACCTGCATACCATGTTAAAGCAGCAGCATGCAGAGTTCTGTTCCTTTCTCTCTGCTGCTTCCTCAGCTGTTTCCAGAAGCTGCATTCAGGAACGCCCTTCCAAGAGCTGTTTCTCTCTGTAGTGGTTTAGTGATAGCTAAAATGATTCTTGAACATTAACAAATATCAGTTGATCCACAGCTGACTTGTTCGCATGTAGATTGTGCGTATGGAAAGACTAAGGGAAGAGTGAAAGGGAAGAGAGATTTGCAGATAAGTGAGGAGTGAGTAGAATGTGCTGCTCTGTCTGGACATGGGTTAATGCATGCGGAGGAGCGAAGGATGGGGAAAAGAAACGGTGGAAAGGTGCAGTTTTCTGGTGGTGGTGACTGAGTAACATGGAAGTTTTGGGGTCCTGGACTATGCTAGGTACCTGGCTGTAGAATGGGGAGAAGGAGAAAGATGGATGGGGAACTTCAGCTATATTAGCCTTTAACTGGTTGATTTATTTTTTTTTTTAAGCTGTCTTAAGTACCTGAGATTTTCAGCAGGGCTAGAACAACATAGCTGATGTCTTTGTTTGGTGTTTGTAGATTGACAAGCCTAAAATGTGCTTTCAGACTTAGTTTTTCATTAGCTAACTACATGCAAGTGGAAAATGTGTCTGGACACAGATTCTGGGAGATAGTGATGTACAAAGGATCTAGCTGAGGTTGAATTAAATTTGACTTCTCAAAATTTGGTAACTTTGGGAATGCTTCATCCCTTACGTTACTGGTTTGTTGTTTTGTATATAAAGTGAAGGTAGTGGTAATAATAAAAGCAGTTTTTCTACCTGTTCCCAGAAACGTTGACTAAGGCATTATTGCGATAGGCAGATGAGCTAAAGGTATGTGTTTTTTGAAGAAATTCACATCACTTTTCTCACTAACTGTTCCGAGAGATTTCCTTTTGGCTTCACAATTGCTATGATGCACAAGTTCTCCTTAACCTAAGCTTTCATGAAATGAATTTAGCATTCCATGACTCCTGCAAATGTAACAGTCTATCACAGACAGCTTGCAGTGTATGCCCCATGGACTGGCCTGGCTCACATCCACATTAAGAGGATCTTGGCAAAAGGAGGGAAATTGAAGCATCCTGCAGTGATCTTTTGTGCATATAATATGCTTTTCTCACTTTTGTTGCTTTTCTTCCATCTACTGTGTGCTCTCCTCCCAGTGCCCAGCTGTAGTGAGACCACCCCAGTGCAAAAGAGGGCTTAGCCTTTCACATCAAAAGTAATTTTTTCTCCTGATTGATGTGTTGCTGGAGCTGTAGGAGCATCATTACTCATTTTGGTAGTCCTGTTGTGTATGTCAACCCTGCATCTTGAGGGTTGTTCACATGTTGCCACCAGGACCAAAACTGCAGCCAGAGGTGAAGCCTGAGCTGGTGAACCTAAGTGCGCATGGTGGTGGCTTGTGCTCCCGGGCAACTGGGGCTTGTACAGCAGCTGGGTGCAGCAGGCAGGCTGGGCAGGGAGCTTGTCATGGCCACAGAGCATGCTGTGCTCATGGCCATCCTCGCAGATGTCCTTCAGGGGTTATATGGAGATACGCACTGGCTCTAATAGGAGTCATTAAGCAGAAATTATGTAGGTCATTACCGTGTGTGGAGTGGGAGTTCTTGTGCAGTGTGTGTGTACGTTGAGGATTGTGGCTGTCATTGTAGTGTGTCCTTACCGTATTTAAATAGTGTTGCTCTTATGTGTTTTAAAGTTGTTCATAATAGGATTGGCCACCTTCAGGGTGCACTTTATGCGTGGGCTGTCTTTATTGTACTGACAGTGTGACTGTATTTGTTGCTGAAGGTCAGCAGAAGTCCTACTTTCTGCTGTCCTCTTGGTTAAGTAGTTCTTGGCATTTTTTGAGTAACTTTCAATCCACCACAGTGAAACTGAGATTAGAATCTGATTCTTTGGATTTCAGACAAAAGGAATAGTGACTTCTTGTGAATGTTCGTTTCCCTGCCAGTAGAGGCTGGATGACTTAATCTCTGCATATATCAACATGTTGATCAAGTTTCACACCAAAGTATCCAGGGCTAACTATAACAAATATTTAAAAATGTAAGCCCGGGTTGTAATTGAAAACCTTTCTTGGTTATACAGTTCTGAGCGTAATGAAATGACAGCTCAGGGCTGGATTTTTAGGATAGCTTTATCTGCAGTAATATTCAGCTTTAGGTCTATCAAAACAGCCTTCTAAAGCCAGAGCTGCCTGTGGCATGGCATTTGCTCAAATATGCCTTAATAAAGTCAGTGCAAAGTTTCCTATCCAAAGGAAAAATGAAGTCTTTGAGTGTATCTGCTTTTCATATACCTGCTAGGAAGTCCTAGGGCTGAGATTCTGTGAAAATGGCAAAGTTGGATTAGTTCTGGATGTGTTCCCTGAGGAAGATGTGGCTGGTTGGTTTGCTCTTTCCTTCCTTCCTTTTGGGCAATGGGCATAAGGCTGAAGCCCATGTCGTGGGTGGAGATGGGAGCAGAGCCCTTTGCAAAGTGATTGCCGAGCGCCTGCTGTTTACAGAGCAGGATTTTGAAACCAGCCATCATGCAGAGTTGCATGCCATCCCTTGCAAATAGAGGTACTTCAACCCGCTTATTCCAGCAGATGGACCCCAGGTGCAGCTGGAGGAATCAGGTTGTTGAGATCTATATCTAGAAATGCTGTAGACTGAACTCACCTCGTCTTCGCCATTGCCAGCAGGAGCACTTCATTTGCAGTAATGTTACTTTATCATGAGCCAAACAAAACCACACAATTAAGCTAAAAACATACCAGTTTTAAAGGTATCAGTCAGTCTGCTAATTTAAAAGAAAAACCTTTTTCTAGCTTGCTTTCCTGTACTGATTCTTTTTTAGCTCTTAACATCTCTTCCCTGCCCACTATTGAGTTGACTTTGACATAAAGTCATTGGGACGAAAACAGGAATGAGTTGTGTGGGGTTTGCTACCATTTACAAAACCAGTAACTTTTCTCCCTAAGAGTGTGGACCCTGAGTTTGAGCAGACTTCATTGCTGCCTGTACTGTGAACATATAAAAGTTTGGCATCTTCTCTAATATCCAGACTTTAAAATTTGCCCCAAGATATTAGCTTAGTAGTCACAGAATGAAGAAATAAGTCTGCGGACCAACAGTCCTTCCAAGGAAACCATTTTACCATTCTTGTCCCCATGTGCCTGCATTTTTTTCCACTGGAAAAAGAAACTGAAGGGAGAAGTGGAAACCCTGAAACTGACACGTTAGGGAATATTTCCTGAATTCATTTGGAGAGAGATGTTATTGCCTATTACCTTCAGGTCTTGCACGGTATTATGCAAGTCTGCAGAATCTCCGAGGGTCAAGGTTTCAGTGCAGATGTTAGCTTGTCTCACCCCTAGCAGTAAGTCCCAGAACTCTGTCTCCTAGGAAGGAATTAGTGCCAGGCCCTCATGCTCCATTTAAATGGACAGACCTGTGCTCCACCTGCAGTAGTGGTGGTACTGCACAGACACAGGATCCTGATTTGTTCTAGCGATTGCTTTCTCTAATGAGTTCCCAGAAAATATCTACCATATCTCAGTATTTAGTGTTGCATAGGATGAACCTTTAGAAGGAGGGAGATTATGGAGCAGTTCGATAGGAATGACTGATAACAAGTCAAAATGCTGCTAAGCAGCCCTGAGCTGCTGCTATCTGGTATGGTCTCACTGGTCATCCCAGCCAGCCCCTTCTTGTGTCTGCGCTGCAGAGACACAGCTCCAGCCCACAAACATGTAGTTTTTTTCACTGATACATACCAAAAGGCTTCATGAGTTAGGACAGGATCCTGACTTGCTCCCATTTTAGAAATTAAGGAATCAAGGCAGAGGCAGGTGAACTTTCTTCACAGTCACAAAGTACTACAAGCTGAGTGAGGTCTGGGACCCAGGTGTCCTCAGATTTCTGATGAGCAGCAAACTATGCTCAGCAATTCTGCCCAAGGGGAAGAAGACACACAAGCCTGGCCTAGCACTGCAGTGCTAAAAAAAATCACTCGTGTTGGTTAGGGCACTGTGGATGTTGATTTAACTTAAGGTTTCCTTCCTGCTCATCCCTTTCCTATAAGACACTCAGTTTCAAAGCTGCTTAATAGCAGCTTCGAAGTACTTATGTGGTATTTCTCTAAAGAACACTGATTCAGATATTGAGGTAGTCAAATATCACCCATGAGCTGCAGTTTGTCTGAGTCCTGGGAGCTGATGCCCTCCCCGCCAAAGAAGACAGACCTCCTGGCCTCCTTATCATCAGCAGAGCTAGAGATAAAAGAATTCCATGCATGAAAGGTCACCCCAGCTTAGTAACAAGCCTCCCTCTATGGTTAATGATAAGCACTTCCAGGTGGGTTTCATTCCTTCCTTCCCATGTAACTGGCCAGGCACTCGGGCGGGTGATTCATGCTGCTTTGCATTGATTACCATGGCAGTGGAGTTGACTAATTTAGATTAGATTCATAAATTTTAGCTGGCTGAATTGGATGAAAAAAGTTCCCACTTATCATCTTGGGTGAGTTTAGTGACCTCCAGTAGTGCTGCCACACTAATGTCTGTTAGAGAGCTGTATTGGTGAGAGAAAAGAATAAAGAAACATATTTAGGCAAACAGATGAAAGAGACTGTGTTACTACTAGGCTTCTCTTGATTTGAAGACCCATGATGGTTAGAAATTGATAATATGCTTTCTGTAGATATCTGCTATTGAGGGCATTTGGGCATTGTGTTTTGTGGAAGTGTTGGATGAAAGTTCTTGACAGAGGTAGGCAAGCTTAACTTACAGGAACTCTATTTGGGAAGCAGCAATTAGAAAGAAGACAATAGCAGAAATTAAAAGAGAGAGGAAATTCTATTATTGCCTGTCTTTTTGGTAGCAAGTAGGTCAGTGAGCTGAAAAGGACCCTAAACAGACTTGCAGTCCTCACACAGTGAGGAAGTTGAGATGGCAATTTAATCAGGGGTTGGTTGCATAAAACAAAGAGCACTGGATACATAGTCAGAATTACAGAAAACATGTTTTATTTTGATTTTGAAAATAAAGATAAAACTTGTGTCAGTCCTGCATTCCCATGCAGAGATAGCCAAACCCATTGTCTCTGGGTTTTATGGATGGAGGGACTAAGGCAGATTAATTGAGGCCATGCAAGATTATTGTGTTGCACATGTGATTGCTGAGCTTGGTGCGAGGCACTGTCCCTTTGTGTGTCCCATGCAAGGCAAACCGTGCCACGGCGTGGGTGGCAGAGGGACCGTGGGACACCCCTGCTCAGGGCTGCTGTCACAGGGGGTGCGCAGGAGTCGAGGTGCACTGATTCAGAAAGCCATTTGCTTGACGAGCAAGTGACGACACGATTCCCGCTCCCCAATGAGCATGAGTGTAAGAGTCCAATTATTGTGCACATAATGAGGAGGTCTCTGAAAGAAGGACTGGAGTTTGGCAAGGCAAAATGGGAATGTTCTCTTGCTTCCATTTTGCACTGGGAAGCCTCATTATTTAGTTATGTGATTATGGTTGTAGTTCTGGCTCTTGAGGTTTGAAGTTATTGAAAGGATGATGCAATTGCCATGGTATATCTGGGGATCACATAAGGTAGAGTAGGAAAGAGCATGTGACCAAATAACTTAGCCTTTTTTGGAAACATCCTAGGGATAATGGAAGAGTAATTCATGGGTAAGAATATGGACATGCCAATACAAAACAGAATCAAGTCTATTAGTATTAACCATTATTTATTTTAATTTTTTTAAGGGAGGAAGGTTTCAAACCTGTCTTTATGCAAACTGATGTTTATTGAATGAGGGATTTGAATATGACATTTCGATCTAGGAAACTTGAAACAGCCGGAAGAGCTGAACTGGGATGGGATGCTGGTGCAATGACAGCAGTGGGGTATGCATTGGTGCTGCTGAGCCAGGAATGCTCTGGGGCTGACTGGTGGGTACAAAGCTGCAGAAGGAGACTTGTCAGCACCCTGGGAAGCCAAATCTGCTGCTTCAGTGGAAAATATGGTGAGAAATCATGAATGAGCCATTGTTCTGAAAATGCTCTGGAACCTCTAAATTTTTACCTATGTTTGTTTGGTTGCTTTGGCTTTGACAGGAAAGGATTTTCACCAGAATGGAGTTGTTCAGGAGCACTTTTCAAATCAAAAGTGTACTCCCATTTTCCAGCTCTTCCAGATTTTTTTTTTCCATTTTTCAGGCAACAAGGTGGAAAAGAACAAGAGATAGTTGTTGCACCTTGAAACAGCTACTTATCCTCCAAACAGTTTGAAAAACTTTCATAAACTTGAATGAGATGCTTTAATAAAAAGTAAGTGTGTGCATGCACGGAATTAAAAAGCATCCTCATCTAATTTTTCTCTTTTTATTTTTGTATAAATTTACTTAACATGTGGAGAGACAGCGAGCTGTGTACCTGTTTAGTTATCACATTAATGAAGCTCTAGGTTGAAAGAAGATGAAGTTATAAAAATGAAGTTCTTCATGGCATTGATTTCTCTAGACACTAACAAGGCAGAATTTGAGTGGAAATGACAACAAAGTAATGTCTCTGAGGGCTAACATGCCAAATTAAAGGAAATGTAGATAAATTAACTGAGTCATCCTGTTACTTTGCAGGCTGAGGAAGTTATACAAACAATTTCTGGAGCCTTGTAGAGGTTTGTAAAACTAGTGATGCAGTACTAAAGGCATATGAGATATTAAAATAATTTCTTGGTGTATAACAGGTTTATATTTTGGAGTGGGGTGTTTCTGAGAAGAAATGATTCTTCATTTAATGCACAGCTGTATGGTGGAATCAGTTGCAGAAATAATGAAAGTCAAACCCGCCAAATGACTGGGACAAAAAGATAAGTCCAGTCTTCTTCAAAGTATCGAATGAATCCATGGAAGGGTTAGAATACCTTAATGAAAGATATAAATTAAAGAAATTATTAGAGGTATGGACATGGCCCTCTTGCTTCCAGAGGGAGATGGGAGTCTCTCTCTGCCATAGGGTCTTGTTTCTGCAGCCCATCCTACAAGGAATTTTAGAACAGCCTCATTGCACAACTGTCTCTCTAAGTAAACCTGATATTTTGCAGTGTCATATGTGTGTATGTCAGTGGCTTTGTTAGTATCACAATGAATTTACAAGAAAAGGTAAGTGCCTTTTCCTTCTCTGCCCTGTAGCCCTCTTCACTGGTGCTTTGTCTTCAGCCTGGGGTAATACCATCTGACTGGAAACATCCCTCATCTGACATGGCATGAGTTTCTTTTGGCGTGGTACTCCTGCATCTGATTGTTGGGCTTTCCCTGTTGTAAGCATGGAGTTATGTTTTTGCACAATTACGCATTTCAGGTGGTAGTGTGCAAATACAAGTGAAAAACTGGCCTAATAGAATCTCTAGTATGAGATGTTGCTGTCTGAGAGAAATTTTAGCTTTGCTGTACAATCTAAGCCTAAAATTGAGAGGGAGAAATACTTGGCATGTTCATGAAAACGAAGCATGCGAAACTGGAGTCTGTGATATTGCTGGTTTTATAGCACAGCTCCAGAACTGTGTTTCACTTCAGGAGGAGTCATCTCAATAGATAAAGAGGCATTATATTATATGCTTTGGTGTGGATTTTATTTTGATGAAGTATGGGTGTTTCTGATAAAAGTCCAGGTTGCAGTTAAACTGGAGCATTCTTTCCTGTGATTGTTATATGGTTTTACCTTTCATAGCTTTAGTAAGTCAGTGGTTGAAAATAATTCTGGAATATATTTTGATTGTTTTTTTCTATCATGCTTTTTGTACAGTAAAGGTATAACCCATTATTTGTGATCTTATCCAGTCATCTTTGAAATGAATTTTTCAAGAATTTTTAAAGGGATTGAAGGTTTCTCTTTGCCTATTTTATAAAAGATGTGAAAAACCAGGCCACATCCACATTTTAAAATTTTCTGTTGGATTTTCTTTATTTAGATTTTCTGATTATTTACTTACTCTTTATTTCTTGCTTATTTAGTTGCTTAGATTTTCAGATTGTTTCATTTTTTTTAGTTTGGATTTTCTGTTGTAGCATCTTCAGTGTGATATATCTGGTCTAAGTTTTTGAGGAGGCAGGGAGGTGACTTTTGGGACTTTTTTTCCTGTTTCTATGTTGGCCTCAGATTAATACAATTCTTTTTATTACTTTCTGGAAATGGAAATAGAAAGAGATAATACACCTACGGAGAAGTAATATCCGTCTGTAAGGAGGTGAGTACGGAAAATACGTATCCTGCAGAAATAGAATATGTATTAGTTTACACTTCCTTCTGTATTTTGAACTTTAAGAAATGATAGGGCGAGCTGTTGTTGCAAGCTTCTGGTTAATCTGATGTTTTTAAGGTCTGCTTTCCATTGCAGTCAGGGAGTCTTGCTCCACATTCAAGTTGCTAATTCTTGACACACAGGATATTTTCCTTCTCATTAAAATGTATTTATTTATTTTGCAGTGAGAATATCTTGCTTAAGATGCTTCTTTTGATCTTTGGCAATGTCACAGACTCAGTAAGACTGCTAGCATAAAGTAGTGTTTATCTCATTTCACTTTTGCATCCACTGTTAATTGGACCTGAGTAATATAACCCCATTGCAATAACTGTTTTAGTTTGCCAAGTCTCAATATGATGTCCAAAAAGATGCAGGTAATATTAGTGCTTGGAAATTGCTCCCTGTCTCTAATTGGAAGGCTTCTTCATGTATTTCTGTGATTTTATTTGCATTTGTTGGGTTTTAGGCCTTTTCAGAAATAGGGGGAGGGGGAGAAGGTATAGCAAGAAGTACAAAGTTTTTGCAAAAACAATTTTTTTTTTTTAGCTTGAATTTGTAATATCGTTTAGGTTTCTAGGGCAACAACTTCATGTAATGCAGATCAGCAGCTGAAATACTTCTCCTAGCAGCTGGAGAGTGAAGTTAGCAGGACCCACGGTCTGTTCTGCAGCTGATACTGGGAGCTTTGCGGCTGATGGGGATTGTCCCTGAGCTGCCCTTAGTAGCTGGTGTCATTCTGGGGAGCAGCAAGCAGCACTGAGTGATACCAGAGTTATCCTCAAGAGAGGTGGTAATGTAGCATGCTGCAAGTTCAGGGAGGTGAATAAAATCAGATTTCCTATACCTCTGGCTGAGGAAGAGCTTTGAGAGGAGGGAGGAGGTGACGACGTGAGCTTTCTCCAGCAACTTGGATTGCAGAGGAATGTGAAACTTCACAGTTTTCTCCCATCTTGTTCTTGAAAGTTAACACAAGAAATAGATAGGAGTGGGAGACAGTTTTCTGACAGGAATCCCAGATTCTTCATCCCCAGAAGCTGAGATGGTGACAAGAAGCTGGGTACTCAGCAGAGTTACCCGCAAATTTTGTTGACTGAGTTAAATCCTCCAGCAAGCAGGTGTCGGGTAAATGTTTTGATTCCTTGCAGTATATATTTGCATATTTGAAGATTTCTGGTAGTTATGACTCATTTTAGTTTGCCCAAATCTTAAAAAGAGCAAACCAGCAAGGCCCTTAATTTTTATGAGATCGCTGTGTAAGGGCTTTGAGATGCATATCCTGAGCTGGGCATCCTGGGAGTGTGATGTACATGCAGGTCCTAACCACTGGCATCTTATGGATAGCTGTAGTCACACCTCAGGCTATGTGAAGTGTCTTTAATCATCACTGTCTGATCTTCTCCAGCCCTGAACCTGTTTTCTACCAACGTCTCTACTGGGGCCCTCTTGCCTTCCCCAGCATGACTTATGTCCTGCTTCCTGACCAGGGTGGGTGGGTGTTGGTGTCACAGGTCAGGCTGTAGCAGCAAGCAGCTCTGGCCCTTACAGAAGGTCCTATGAAGTGTTTTAGGGGTCTAATGGAAAGTGATGCTTCATCTGTAGTGACATTTTGTTTATTTTCTTCATGCAAATATGCTGGGGGGGTTGGAGGAAGAGAAAACTTGCTGACAGAGTAATGCTTGATGGCTTGAAGCATTTCTTCCTTGATAAAAAAGCTTTTTCTGTAATTTTTTCGATTTTGTCACTTCTCGTTTGCTGGGATCATGAAGGGTGATAATATGCTCTGTGTAACCTTCTGTGTATTTTTGTCTGGTACATTAATAGCTTCATTAATACGTGAGGAAAAGCAGGTTTCAACTTACTAGTTGCTGATCAGAAAGTGAAAGTGGTATTTTTTTTCTAAAAACTGTAATTTAAGGTTATGCATGTGCAAAAATAGCTTTAGGCTACAACAAATACTTTCTTCAGCAGGTCAAGCTCATTTTATTGACATATTGTTTTGTAAACTGTGGGTGACTTGCATTGTTCTCAACCAAAATAACTTGCATCAATCAACATAAGAGGGTAATTAATTTACATATTTTCATTGTGGAAATGATCCAGACATTTTTACTCTACAGTGCTAGACTTGAAAGAGGAAAACTGAAATAACATTTTGGGTTTGTGGTTTGTTTTTAAGTTATTCTTCATTTCTGATTGTGCTGGAGAAACCATTGTGACCTTCTTAAATTTGAGGTTGGCGTAGCATTGAATGAAAATAAAGCAAGACTTATTTCATCACTGTGTCGCACATCAGTACAGCCTTAATGAGATGAGGAGAGGGCAGCTATTGCATGCCATAGCAAAGTGTAGTCCAAAACACTTGCTAAGAACAAATGCAAGATTTAACTGTTTCCTTTCTCTACAAGAAGCTGAAGCCAGCAGAGGAGACTATGGGAGATAAGGAGTCTGGTGAATTTTCTCAGGGTGTGCCTGGGAACTCTCTGCATGCCACAAGTGAATGAAAATGTGTAGTGTATTGTCCTTGAATAGGCAAGGGCTGGCTCCTGTTTGTATGAGGCAGCAAAAGGTTTCAGAACCATCTGAACTTCTCTGGTCCATTGGTGAAGTGTAGTTAAAACACCAGTTTCTGAATCTGATGGAATGCAGAGAGCAGAGTGGTTATCGCTTTGGGTGGACTGACAGGAGGTGGCTTTTGGGGGAGTGTGAACTTGTGTCTCTAAAGGTGTACCTCTCCTCCTCTGCACCCTGACTGTTCTGTCTGCTTGCTTATTAATAGCTGCTTTTTTTTTTTTTCTTTTTACCTCCATAGAGTGATGGAGCATTGAGCCAGGATGCTCAAAGCTTCTATGTAACGAGATACCACACACAGGCTATTCAGGCAAATCCAGTTAACCCATAGTGTCCTTAAGAATAAATTCTTACAGTATTAAACCTGAAATGAGGTCATGCAAAAGTGTCTTTCTTCATTTTACGTTATGCATTCTCTGTTACAGTGCCTGTTCTGTTACCAGCATGTTATACATTGCCACTGTGACCTTAATTCCTCACTTTTAAGCACCACCTGTGTGGATAGATAGCCCTGGAGGTGAGAAAGCTCCTCCTTGAGGCAGGGCATCAGTAAGATTTGCCTGGCATCAGCTAAGGATATCTTTAGGGGAAAAAACCAACCCAACAAACCACTTCTGTTTCTTGCTGTTTTTATTCTTTAAACAAGTTTCCTGATACTTTTCTTTTTGAGAAACTGCCCATGAACAGAGAGCATTTAGGCTGATGATGTTGGCATTTCTAGTGGCTTTCTAGTGGTCAGTGTTGCATCACTGGTGCCAGTTTTTTGTCCTTTTGCAAGAGAGGTGGCTGCTGTGATTAAACTTCTGCTGCTGTAGAGATGAGGACTGGAATCGCATTTTCTGGGTTCGAGTTCTGGTCCTGAGATGAGCAGCAGTACCACAGCATAAGCAGCTTCTCCGTGGCCACTACTGGGAAGCAGCAGGTTGTCCCAGCTCACTGGTAACATCCCTAACTTCAGAGTCTGTTCTGCCTCCTGCTTGCTTGCAATCCTGTGTCTCACTCCTGTGCCCACACAGAAAACCCGTCCTTGCATGCAGTGATGTTTTCAAGCTGGCTGTGCTGGTGATGGCTCAGCGCCCATGTTCTGCTTTCACTCAAGCTGGTAACCCTCACACTTTTCATGGAGTACCAGTAATCTCTCCAGAGCTTTCCTGCATTTTTCCCTGGATATGTGAAATAGTGAATGATTTTCCTATTTTTCTGGAAAAGAATCGGAGAAGTGTTTGACCTAGCAATGAAAAAGTCCTTGTGACTATTCACTCAGGGACATGAAAGGCAAAGGAAACTGCAAAAGGTTATACAGACATATGGGCATTGTGAGTGTGGGCAACTTGACAGGACCAGGTTAGTCCCAGGTGCTCTTACCTGTGCTAACTCTGCTGGGGAGTGTCAGGCTGATGGGAGAAATGCAGTTGGGCTTTCATTAACTTGCTAAGATTGAAATGAGACTTTACTCTCTAACAGTCCAAATGTGTTCTGCTCTCCTTCCTTTCCATAAAACCGGAAGTGTCAGGGTACTGCAATTTGGATGCCTTTTTTGACTCAAGCCCATTTTCTCAGCCTGCTTAATTTGGATCAAGTGGTGCAGGGGCTTGAACTTGGGCTGTCCTCATACCAGGTCAGTACATTTGTCTTTGCTCTGTGCTTAATTGATGTGATCTGCAAGCAAAAGAGAATTGGTGAGCTAATCTAGTGAAAGCCTGTTCTCAGAGCTTCAGTTTTTAATCTCTTCCTGGAAGACAAGTGATGGGTGCAGTAGATGGTGCCAAATAAAGGGACCCAAACAGTACTCCCACACAGGCCGAGAGCACGTTATCCCATCTTGCTCTTTATAATGACTTTATGCATTATGAAAATTCATGAGGATTTTTTTTTCCTTTGGGTTAAGGAATTATCTGATCAGTTGTCTGTCATTCTGAGAGTGTCTGGATACTGACAGTGTCTGGATGCAGTCTGTATTCCCCTTCCATCTCAACTCCTTTTAAAAGCTTCTGACTGGTATCCATTGTCCTGGCAGCATTCATGGGCTCCTTTTGGAGGGCACGCAAATGACTGAGGCCCAAAGCCAACTGGTGCAGTGCTCACTGAGCACTGCAATGCTTAAATAGGCATGAAGGCTGGAGTTGTGTTGCCCAAACAGAGATATCTGCTGCCATGTTAGGAGCTTCAGGGTAGTACATGGTTGTTGGTTCAAAAGGGCATGGATCTCTCAGCTTCCAAGATGCCTCTCGGGTGCCACCATGCCCCGGTGACTGGGCAGATGAAACTCTTGTAGGCTTCTGTTAATTAAGTGATAACTTGCTATGTGAGGGGGATAAGCAGTGTGATGCTCCACAATTTTTTATACTTTCCTGACAAAATGGCAATTTATTTAATCAATTGTGCTAGTTCAACATAAGATAGAATTGTAGAATGGCTTGCGTTATGAGGGACGTTGAAAGACCTTCTAGTTGCAACTCTCCCTGCCAGGGACACCTTCCACTAGACCAGGGTGCCTAGAGCCCCATCCAGCCTGGCCTTGAACACTTCCAGGGATGGGACATCCGGAACTTGTCTGAGCAACCTATCCAATATTAGCAATATCCATTTTTAAGGAAGTTAGAATACTGGGGGTTTTTTAGGAAAAAGTGCAGTAAAGGCCAAGTTAAAGGTTGCAATGTATTAAAACAAATTCATTGTGATAAATTTCATTGGGATGTGCTTGTATCTAGTTCTTCAGTAGTGTACCATCATAGCAGGACAGGGGGCTGGCATTACACAGGCATCAGGCATGCATTGACAGCTTCCACTATTTTAATTTGTTTCACTGTCATGTTTTGCAAACTTATCTCTCCTCTCATGCTGTCTGATGCATTTAATAACTGTATATTGTTAAAATAAATCTCAGCAAAGGGAAGGTGAAAAAAATAAATGAAAGGAGCTCAAAAACTATATGAAAGAAGAATCCAAGTTTCCCTAGGGTTGGGGGTTTTCTTCTTGGTTTTTTTTTTTTTTCCCCTTTTGAAAACTATTAAAAAAATCCCTCTACCTTAATCTGACACTGTAGTAGGCGTTTTGCATCTGGCCCCATGAGAACCTATCTCTAGACAGGTAGAATATGCAAATAAATTCAAATACTGACTTAGATTCTCTAACTGTCTAGGATACCCAAAGGGAGTGAAGCTAAGCCTAAATTTTTTTTTTTTCTTTTTTCCTCAACTGCACAAAACTCCTTCAGCTCACGGGATCTACCTGTTTTCACCCTTCCTGAGTGGGAGCATGTGTTCTTCCAAATGCCATTTTAAAAACATTTCCAGGCAAGATTGTGGATCTTTCCTGAGATCTATTCTTTCCCCCCCCCACATTTATAAGTATCTTTACAGACAAAAAGTTCCGTAGCATTTAAAACCAGTTTCAAAGTTAATGGCTGAACATGATGATCTTATAAATCTTTTCCAACCTAAATGATTGTCTGCTTTTATTCTTTTGGGGGATTCAGTTATTGATGGGGATTCCATGTGGTATATAGGGTTCTTGAGGACGTAAGCAGTAGCTGTCACTGCCATGGAAAAGGAGGAGAAGCAGGAGAACCTCACAGGGTGACTCCCAGTTGCAGCACAGAGCGAATTCCTGGCTGGTTTGGTTACTACAGCAATATTCCTGTGATGCCTCATGCAGAAGGGGAGATTTTTGCCATTCCCAGTCCTCCGCGAGGCATTGTGCTTCCCTTGAGTTCTCCTTGACTTCAGTCATTCTTCTGACCCCGAAGGGCTGTTGTGACAAGTTCCTTCATGTGTAAGGGCAACATGAAGCTGGCTGGATTTCAGCAAACACTGGTGCTGAGTGGTGCTTGTGTTGTCTATATACAGTTGCAAAACGATTTCAGAACGAATAGTCCACGGCAAAGCTCTTTTAATGAGCTGGAATGCCAATTGTAGCATATCCTACCCAATCTGGCAGCATTGTACCGAGCTGAAATACCTTCTTTGTTCTTAAAATAGCCCCCACTGATTCAGATTTTAATTGCAGATATTACAGCTGTCAAAGAAAAGGAGAGGTGACCAGATGATTGTGTTGATAGTATAAATGGAAGCTGAGGATCTGTCGACTTCCAGCCTCTAGATCTCCTTTCATTTAAGATAGCCTGTGTGCTGCAGTGATTATGTGGGACAGAGGCTCTCTCTAATGTTAAGATGAACCTGAAGTGCATTGTGCCTCATTATATCCACCATGCTGACTAAACTAGTCTGACAAATAAGCATGTAGGGCTACAAGGATTTCAGCGCTAATAATGGTAACAAATAGGCATAGATATTTTATATCTTGGTTAAAGCCTGAATCTTGATGAATGCAGATAGAATTTGCTAACACGCTGGGAGATTGTGATTCAGGAATTGATTTAAAACAAAAAAATAACTAAGGAGGTGAATAAAATAAAAGGATTTTAATTTTAGGGCACCAGACTGCATATTTGCATTGCCTATCAGTCAGCACTGGTCAGGGGGTGAGAACTCTTCTGAGTAACTGAACTGAATCTTTTCAGCACGGATGTGTCAGGAGCAATTGTCAACTGAGCAGGCTGACGTGTTGCTGTTTTACTTCATTACAAACCAAGTTCTCAAGTTTTGCAAGTTCATGGATCACCTTATGGAAGGAGGCATGATAGGTTGTCTTTGGTTTATATTTCTACGTTTCTGGTGCTGAGGATGGATTTTTAGCTGGATGAAGAGGTGCCTGGCAGGTTCGTCAGACTGCAGGAAAAGATCGATTATGGGTGTAGGGTGAGACCATCCGCCTTAGCTGATAATGGACCTGGGAAGGAGGGAAGAAAATAGCAAAAAGCCTCCAGACTGAGTCTGCAGCTCAGTGCAATGCTGGCTACACAAACTGACCCGGTGATTCTGTCTTTGAGCCTTTCACTGTTCTGGACAAGGGTAGGAAGTCTCTCTTAGAGGGGAGAGGGAGCTTCTGCCAGCCTTGGGAGATTTCTGCTGGGAATATGGGAGAATTACGGATGCATGGTAGCACACCTTGGCAATTTTTTGGGGTACACCATTGTCCCAATGTTGCTGTCATATGAATGTTTCCATTACATCTCTTATGTTTAGAATTAATCACCATTAGCTACACAGTTACACAATGAAAGATCAAGTGAGGGGCTGATACATGCTATACCTAGCAGATCTCGTCCTTACAGAAGTGTGGGGCTTTCTTACCCATTCCTGTTGTGAAAGGTAGTACCATTCATGGTTGTGAAGGTTTAATTATGCTTTTGCAGCATTCTCATGCGCCTGAAGGGATTTTTCTGAAACTTATCAACAACACCAACAAAGTACAAGATGGAGAATGTGATTTTGTTTTTGTTCTTTGCTTGAAGTTCTGAAGGTGGAGGGGCAGATTGTTGCTTCAGGAGAACTGAAACCTTTTTCTTTTACTCTGGTGCATATTACTTTGTAAACACAATAATAAAATCCATTTGAATTTTTTTTTATTCCCCTGTATGTGTGATGGGGATGTTCTGCTCCAAAGATACAGACACTGGCCTACATGTGTCATTAAAGAAAGTGCTGGTAATGGATCCTGCACTGTATGAGGGGAGAGGCGTGAGTCCTCTGAGTGCCCTGTGATGCCTGTCCTGGTGGAAGGATACTTAACTCCCACTTCATTTTGTTCCTTTGCACTTGGTTGACGTGAAAGGAGAAACAAGATGAGCTTTCTTCTCTTAAATATTTACTGTCTTATTAAAAGTCTTTTAAAAGTGGAAAGCAGAATTGTTTTAAGGTTACAAGAGCCATTTGAGCTGCCTTGCAGCCTTACCCGGGAGTGGAGAACAGCAGAAGGTGCTGGTACACTGGTAGGAAATTACCAGCAAGAATTATCTTGAACTAGGCTGTCTTAGTGAAGTTTGAAGAATGAATGTGTATGCTTTCTGTCTGTTGTGTGTTTTGGTGGCTTTTATTTTTTTTTTAAATAGCTTCACAGTAAGTTTTAAAACATTGCAGCAGGGCCTTATCCTGACCATTTATTCAGGGAAATCTTTCAGTTGAGGTATCAGAGGTTTCACTTCTCTGAAGACCTTTACAAACCCAGCCTTTCATTAAAGGTGAGTAGCAGCTGTTGTTCCGTATCCATCTGATTGCTGTGTATGTTCCACTCACCTTTGTTGCATTGAAAATGGGAGGAACATCTCAACGTCTCAGATGGTTTACACTATTTATGAGCAAATGATTTAAAAGCAAAAGATTTGGAGGAGGTAATGTGAATGGAAATTGGGAGCTTAAGGAAATTGTGCCTGATGACCAAACCCTGTAATCTTGCAAGCCAGAAAGTAGGCGTTGTTTTTCAGACAAACTGAAAAAAACCACAACCCTACATCCCACTCTCAGATGGAATTGAAAGTAGTAATGAAAAAGGTATTTGTTCGTGGTCTGTTTGTACCAGCATAGGGAGAAGATAACTGAGCCTAGGTGGTACTTCAGTCTATCAGGTGGAGGTGTAACACGACCCGGTGTTCTGGAAAACAGCACTGAAGGAAATAAGGCACACTTGAATTTTTCTTTTCACAGTGAGTGCAATTAATGATTAGGAAGAACTCATGCAGAAATGCGATGCATGGCTGTCAGCTGCTTTCACAACTGGGTGCCTCTCTGAGGGGTGGTGTAGTTCAGTTCAAAACGATGCACTAGATCCAGGAGCCAGTTGGCCTGAGCTGAGCAGTCAGGCAGAGTACTCTTGACCTTAAATTCTGTAAGGCACTAAGATCACTCGTGTGTGAGTGTATTTTCAATGTATTCATTTAACGTTTCTTTTATAGTTATAAAATGGGAATTGTCTCATCGTGAGGAGGTAGGTGGTAAGTTTAAAGGGATGAGTATTGTGGTTTTTAATTTGATGTATTTTTTAATACCTGCTTGTCCCCAGCATGCTCAGTAGTAGTGTTTGCTTTCCTTCTTGACCACCAGTTGGACTGCTGGTGGTATCGCTTGCATTAGTGTGCTGGATAAACACTTGAGGTGCACTCTCTTTGAGGAAAAAGCATTCTGCATCCAGGTGCTTATTTAATGCAAAGTGAGGCTGAAAGATTAATCAGATAATTACGTTAATAGCATGGTGTTCTTTTTAAGAAAAGTATTGTGGAATACCAAGATAGTATTGCTCAACACATCCCTATGCGGGAAATGGAGGAGGAGTTCTTCACGGACTCTGCTACCCTCAGTGGGTATCAAACTGTCAAAATATTAAAATAGCTTTCAGTGCATGTGGATCAGGATAGCTAGGCGCAATGTTTGGTGGGAGTTATGACGGTTTCTTATTCTGTAGTCATAGGAGGGAAAAGAAAACATCTAAAGATCAATCTATTCTTGTAAGACTGGGAGGAGACTTCCCTTCTTATTCCCCTTTCATTTAGTTTACTATTATATGGAGGTGCTGGATTAGGCTTGCCTTCGAGTTACCATAATAGACCCCCATTTGTCCTGGGTTTTTATCTGTATAGACTTGAAATTTTCCCTCAGGCTGCAAGGCTACGTGGTTAATGGTAATGCAGGGAAATACTGTCATCAGCCCTCAGGAAAGGCTGCCTGGCCAGCTCATCCTTCCCAAAGATGAATGAGATTTGGGATCTGAAAATGGCCAGGTCTCCATGAGCCTGAGTTCAAACCTGCCCGGACAAAGGAGAGGCATTTCTGCTATGCAGAAGCTGTTACAGCAGGAGCATGTCTGTGCAGATGGGCTGAGCTCACCCTCTTCAGCCAGTGGACTTGCTCTGGTTTGGAGGATGTGTCACTGGAATAGCAGTGCCCAATACATGCCTGAAAATGACCTGCTCAGGGGTGATGTGGGCACAGCGGGCTCCTGTTGCAGGACCAGCTTCCTGGTGCCTGGAGGAGGCTTGACTGTCTGGTGTGGGCTCTTATGAGGTGCAGATGCTGCACAGCTGGTTTGGAGATCCTAATGTGAGCTCTCAGCCCGCTTAGTCAAATTCGTGTGCTTGAAGCTAGGCTCAAATCCATACTTGGGCACCCATTAGGTCATTTCAAAATTGTGCTAAGCAACAATGTTCACAGCTTCTCTGGCCAACATGTTCCAGTGCTTCACTGCTCTCTGGGTAAAGAATTTCTTCATAACCCAACCTGACACAACCCGAATCTTTCCTCTTTTAGAGTAAAACAGTTCCCCCTTATCGGATCACTATCTATCCATGTACAAGTTACTCTCCCTCTTTCTTATAAGCCTTTTTTAGGTACTGGAACTCTGCAGTAAGGTCTCACCAGATGCTTCTCTTCTCCAGGCTGAACAATCCCAACTCTAAAGCCTCTCTTCATAGCAGAGGTGCTCCAGACCTCTGATCATTTCTGTGACCCTCCTGTGCACTTGCTCCAACAGGTCCACATCCTTCTTGTGGTGAAGATCCCAGAGCTGGATGAGGTACTTCAGGTGGAGTCTCACGAGGGCAGAGTAGAAGGGGAGAATTGTCTCTGTAAACCTGCTGGTCATGCTTCTTTTGATGCAACCCAGGATACAGTTGATTCTCTGGCCTGGTTGTGGCGTTAATGTGATGGCACAGTCATTTCCGTGACAGACAGCAGGGAGGCAGCAATGGTCTCAGCACCATAAAGGTCTTCAAAGGCAGAGAGGGTGTGCAAGAAACTTCAGTGCAGTCACTTCGGGATAGTTATCCAGGCAGTTGCTGAGGGGAAAGAGGGAGAAACAGCAGTTCTGGGGAGGTGGGTGTGTTGTTGCCGTGCTGCCCTTCAGGGCTATACCTCAGCCCCTTGCAGCAGCTGGACCCTGGCACGGCAGAGACTCCCCAGCAGAAGACATGGATGCCAGGGCAGTAGCCACTGTGTCACCGTTAGTCACACAGCGTGTGGCTGTCTGAAATCCCTCTTGTCATCGTTGTGAAGCTGAAATTCAGTGGCAGTTTCACAATGGCACAGTTCCCCGTGCGAGGGAGGGAAAGTAGGTCACAGACTGCCCTGCCGGCATTCATTTGTACGGCTGTAGGGATGTGCTGAGAGCTGAAGGCACTGAGGATCCAGCAGCCACAATGTCTTTCTCACCTCTTTCCTTTGTCTCTGGCTCTGGCATGGGAGTTGACTGGGGAAGAGATGCTATAAGGTTTGGTTGACTTGCCTGCTATCATTACCACTGTTTCAGTAGGCCCCAAAGGTTTTCGGTGTGACTGGGCACTAAGCGTTGTGCAGACTGGTCAGACTGCCCGTGTGCCAAAGAGAAAGTGCTTGAGGTGGATGAACCAAAGCACATATAAAGTACAAGGGGCATTTAAAGTTTTGGGTGCTGACGTGTGCTTCATATCTATGTGCATGAATTGCAGAAGGTGCTTCAGGATACCAATATAAGGCCTTCCAGCCCCAGAGGCAGTGACAGCATAGCAACACCTGCATTTCAGCAGTGTTGCTACATGGTCAGTGGACACCTCCTGCTCCTTTTAAAGCTGTGGCAGCCAGTGATTTGAGGGTTGGGATGGAAGCAAACAAAGGGGGGGACCCAACCCTGTAACACAAAGTTGTGCAGGTTGAGGCTTTAACATGACCAGAGCGTTGCAAAGACTGGGTTAATGCAGTTGTTATACAGATAACCAGAGAACTGTTTGGCAAACCTTTGGATGCACAGCTGGAACTAAGATCTGCATTCATGCATCAGCAGTTGGAGCTCAGCAGAGTGGAGATCTCCAGCCGAACTGACCTGTGCTCTGTGGTGTGGAAGGGTTTGGGGCTGGTGCCCCTGGAAACCTCTCCACTTGTGCAGTGTGAGAAGTGGACAGACTTGCCCTGGCTGGAGCAGATGGGGACTCCAGAGTGGCACAAAAGGGAGCACAGATCAGGTTCTCCTCTGAGCACTGGCCTCACAGTATTTTCTTGTGGAAGTTGGAATTTTCGGTGTAATATAAAACAGGGCCAGGGAGCAATTCAAGTACTTCTGTGTTTATGCAGTATTTTTCCAGATTAGTTCCTAGCTTCATTTGGCTCAAATGTACAAACTACTTAAGAAATAAAAAGAAATCCCCTTAACTGGCTTCCTGTGAGGGATGTCACTGGATGTTCTGAGGACTGTCCATCACTTACTAAAAAATTAACTTAAACAAAACAAAACATTGTGGCTCTCTTTGACCACCACAACTCTTCAGCTGTCTTCTAGCTACCACTTAGCAATGACCTTTCCCAACAGAAATGATGTTGTGAGCCTCCAGGCTGAAAAGGAAAGAGCACAGAACACCCAGTCTTTGCTCTGAACTCAGTGTTTTCTGGTCCTGCCAGGAGCTCCTGCATTTTAGGCATGATTTCATAGAATCACAAAATCATAGAATCATTAAGGTTGGAGAAGACCTCTAAGATCATTGATTCCAACCATTGACCCATGTCCACCACTTAACCATGTCCCTAAGCACCACAGTTGCACATCTGTTAAGTCCCTCCAGGGATGATGACTCCACCACTGCCCTGGACAGCCTGTTCCACCCTTTCAGTGGAGAAATTTTTCCTACTATCTAATCTCCCCAGAACTTGAGGCCATTTTCTCTTCTGTCACTTCTAACATCAAAGAAAAGATTGACCCTCACCTTTCTAGAACATCCTTTCAGGTAGTTGCAGAGAGCATTTGACAAAGCCATCAGAAATTCTGAGTGGCAGTTAGTGGGATTCTATCTTAAATGTAGACTGTGAGTTCTTTAGTTTCTGAGCCATCATTGCCTTCCAGTTGGTTCTTCTGCAGAATTTTGGTGCCATCAAGGTAAGAGCATTGACTTTCTGCAGGGAGTCAGAGCTGAGTATACCAACCTTCCCTGGCATTTGGGTAGGAGGAGCAAACAGCCTGCACGAAGCAAGCAGTATGGCACTCCTTCAGTCATGGCCCAGGCATTGCTTTGGTTTGGTGCTTCTTGCATCCAGAAGGATTCTAAGAGTTTCCTCCTTGTGAGCCATGGGCAAGTGCTCCTCAGTGTTGGGGTCACTGGCTTCATAAACTGCTATTTCCATGGCCTGGAGGGAGCTCTGTGGGATTTTGCAAAGAGAAAGGCAGTGTGTGATGTGTTTTTATTTATTTTTTTCCATTTTCATATTCTGAAAGGTAGACTTGAATTATAAGTACTGTTTTTATCAGACTGGCAGGTCATTTTCAGAGAGAAGGAGGAAGTTAGTCCATCCTGCATTGCATGCATTTCATTGAAATTATAAGTACTGATGCACTAAGAACTTGAAGCTTGACTTCTTTTGGTTTGCTTAACTTTCAGTAATGCTTCTGAGGTAGATTCAGCCCATAATGTGCACTTGTGTCTCTTGTTCTGTTGGATCGTGTTCTTAGCAGGGCAATCTTATATTTCTTTTTCTGGGAGAAGGGAAGTGGTTTTGTTTTCAGTGGAGTTTAACTCTCATTCCCCGTCAAAGCCAGTTCAGCTGTGCAGGTGTGAATGGGCACAGAAGGACCAGTAGTTACAGACCCAGACAAACAGCCTGTGCAGCAGAGAAGGCAGGAGATGATCCTAATGTTGCAGATCTGGCATCGGAACAGAGGCTTCCATTATCTAAATATGGAACAGGACAGCTTCATTTTGAAGCCCAATGTCAGAAATCTTCAGCGTGTGTCAAAACCAGTGAGGGGAAAAGACAGAGGCTTTATCCCAGCTTTCTGTAAGCTGTCAAAAGTAGAATTTGATAATATGGATGCTATAGCCTGCACTACATTTTTTGGATAAGTTGTGTGGAATCCGATGGCCTCCTATTCTGAAATGATAAAGAACGACAGATTGCAATAAGGAACTGAATTTCCATACCTTTGAAAATAGAGTTGTGAGTTAATAAACTGTTTATTGGTTAAACATCATCCCTAAGTAAACCCAAAATAAAAATTGTCTTCTCCACCATTCATGGTGGTCCTTGCTTCACTTATTTCAAGGATTTGCTGGGTCCAAGGAGTAGCAACCTTGCTGTTTTAGATTGACTGTAATGAGTGCAATGACTGGACCTAATCTAGCAAAAATAAATAGATAGAAAATGTGATCATCAAAATTATACTAGTGGCAACTTGAGTGATGAAACCTAAGAAATGCATTGGAATTCATTAGGTTTTGTGCCACTGTGAAAGATGACAAAAAACGTTAGTAAAGAGTTTTCTAGTTCATGTTTTGTGGGTGGGTACTAAGCAGTTTGAATAGTGAGAGGAAAGCAGTCTTAATATCTTAGGGGAGTCCAGTAGTAGTTTATTACAGAAAAGGGAGAGTCAAGGGAACAGCAGTTGTATGATTTTTTATATCTTCAAACTTTGACACTGTACTTTTTCACTACAGTATTATCCCAGAAAATCAAAAGGTGGGATCTCTAGAGGTTTTTGTGAAGGATCATATTTTTGAAGAAAGGTAGAGTTGTAAAAGATACAGAAAATTAAATGCATTTAAAAGTTCCCACTTCTTAAGCTGCTTTGCAAATAGTTTTAGAAGAGAGCAGTGAGGTTCAAGTTCAGACTCTAGCCTCAAGCTGCTTAGGTGCTGCTGTGTTTGATTTCTCATCTGCTGCAAGACAGCTGCCTTGGACATGAAATGAGTCAGAGCTTTAGCTGAAATGGAATATGTAAGATCTTGGTCCTGTGAAATCAGGAGAAAAGTTTAAAAATCTATATATTGAATGGTTGCCTGATCACTTCCATTTATGAGTCATAACAGTAACACCACTTCATTAGAGGAGAACTGCATTTCAGACTGTTGAAGGTTTGGGATGGCAAGCTGCTGAAGGCTCCCTTTAGCTGTATGCCAAACCAGAGGGAAGGACATCGATCAGAAGCATTGACAATAGCCCTGGCCAAAATGCCCTCTCCCTCCACAGGACCTGACAGCCCCATCTCTGCTTGGCACTCAATGAAGAGCTTCCTCCTGACCTGCTGCCTGGGGGTGCAGTCTCATGTCTCCCTGCAGATCTGGCGTGGAGATGCCCTTTTGGGTTGCACCTAAATTTGTGTCTCGGGCACTGTTACTGGCGGTGTGAGTCCCACCATGCTCAGAGGAAAGGGGTGCGCCCCCTGGCCGGGGGAGTTCCCAGTTAAAGAAGGAGAACATACAAGTCTGTGCCAGTGAGCTCGGTGAACGGTGAAGGAGGATGCAGGGGAAGGGCACGCAGGGCTGGCAAATGTGTGTGTTGCAGTTTCTAAGTGTCAGGTGAACTCTCAGGCTTCCGGAGGGTAAATCAAGGTGGTGACTGCTAGTGCGTTACTTTCCCAGCTGTAACTTGCTCTGTGTAACTCCTTAGTAAATACATAGCCCTCTCTCTGAGAGCTGGCAGGGGAGTGACCTGCCCTTTAATCTCAGTGTAGCAAAACACACAAGAGCAGTTAGAAACACACTCTTAATTTCCCACCCCACAGATATGCTTTTAATTATGTCTGGCTTTTTTTGAAAACATTTAGCTGCCCCAGAGTGACCCAGGGATTAATTTTTCTAACCTGAATCAATACTAGCTATATGGAAAGTACTGCTGTCCTGCCGTGCTGCTGGAGTGAGTGGGCTGTCCAGCAGGCTGGGCTTCATCTGGCTGAACATCAGTATTCATAAGATGGCAGCATAGCATGAGCCAGGCACACCATCCTCCCCTGTCTCCCTCGAGGAGAAAGAAAGTTGGTACCTCAGGAGTGTTTTGTCCATTCTTTTGAGGCATCTTTTTTGAGATGGGGTGCATTGCCTTGCTTAGGTGCTGGTTGCTTTTCCCTGATGGAGGTGAGACCCTTCCCCAGGACAAGCCTTAACATGGGTTGATTTTAAGTGAGAGTAGCTCACCCCTGCTAAAAACTGTTCGGTTCCTTTGTGTTGGTTTGAACATACTTCATAGAATCACAGAATCCTAGAATTTGGGTTTGAAGGGACCTGAAAGATCATCTAGTTCCAATCCCTCACTGTGGGCAGGGACACCTTCCATTAGACCAGGTTGTTCAGGGCCTGGTGTCAAATATTCCAGGGATGGGGCATCCACATTTTCGCTGGGCAACCTGTTCCAGTGCCTCACCACCTGCACAGTAAAGAATTTCCTTGTAACATTTAATCTAAATCTACTCTCTGTTTAAATGGTTTTGAATGGAGAATAGGTAGATAGTTTTTTTATACAGTTCTGGGATGAGCACATGCCTGAAAGTTCTGTTTCTTTACTGGGTGGCCTCATTGGTATGAGTACAGCAGTCCCCAAAATACACTGCAGTGTAGAAACACCTCAGCTTGCCTTAAATGATATGTCGAGAACTAGCTGCAGTCGAGCAATGGCAGCATGGAGCTCAGCACAAGCTCATTTTCCCTGCCACTCGTGTGTGCCAAATGTCTTGGAAAATAGTATAGACATACTTGTAACACTTCTGGAAGAAGAGTGTTATACATAAAATTACTCTGATTAGCTGTCTTTGGGAGTGGTGATGATTCTCCCCCTCCATGTTTACACCTGGTATGTACTTGGGCATGGAAGAGTGTGTTTCAGAAATTAGGATTAATGTGTTGAATGTCTTAAGTTTATATAAACATTACATTCAGTGTATTCAAGAATTTCAGTTGTTTTCTGTCCATTATTTCCTCTTTTTCAGTCCATGTAATTAGTTTCATTAAGGGTTTATTCTAATACCCATGTCTGAAATATAAATATTAGTTTCCCTTTTTCCTTTTAGGCTGGCCTAAATAAGAGGCCTGATTTCATATGAAAGGTTTGTTGTAAAGATGGGTAGGATAGAAAACCATTCTCTTCTTGGTGTACACCGCATTGCTTTAGGATAACTTGTACTTCTTCAGTTCAAGAAACAAGATTTTATTTATATTGATTTAAGGAAAAGCTTAGGGGGTTACATTTGCATATTTAATGTAGTTAGAGTTTCAGTTATTTGCATTAGCAATTGCTTCAACTCCAGTATTAATAAGGCAGGTGCTTTTGTATAAATAAAAAATGAAAAAAAGAAGCAAAAAAAAGTAAAGAGATTAGTGCCACAGGTTAATTTTTGTATAGAGGTAATGAGTTCCAGCCGCCACAGTAACACTCAATATTCCCCTAGTGATACCTTGAGTCAGGAAAGAAATTAACTTCTGTATATTAAGTTGGCAGTGGCAAACAAAATTGAAGATGAAAAGAAAATGAAGGGGTGAGGAAAAAGGCTCAGTTCCTCAGCACTGCCACAAGGAACACTCAACTCTAATTTCAAGATTTGGTTATTTCCTTTAATGCCCGACAGAAGTGAAAAATGCTATGGCAGCACTGGGCCATATGCAAATCCCTTTGAAACTTGTGGGACTTAGATTAGGCCTACCTTTTAGTAGTCCTTTTATTTTTTTTCTCTTTTAAGGGTTTTTTGACTTTTTTTTTTTTTTTTCCAGAAACAAAGAGGCAAGATAGGCCTGCTAAAGGGGGGTGTTATAAAACATTGGGGTCTTTGGGCATATGAAGATCTGCCTTACTTAATGCATCATTTTGTTTTAATGGAGTTTCACTGGGTGATGCAGATTAAAGCTACTCCTGCGTGGAACTACCTGAAGTCTTTTGCATTAATGCAGTGTCAAGTGCCCACTTAGGAGGAAAGCCTGCAGGTATTTCATTTTGCACCTCCGTGCCTGTGGTGTGTTTGTGTAGCAGCCAGAAGAAGGTGAAGACTGGATATGTTCTCCCAGCAGTGCTCCCATCGAGCTAGAGTGGACTTGGGGGAGCTATCCGATCTCCACTAACGCAATGTCTGTTTTCCCTTCTTTGGAAACAGAGCAACTCTGTTAGGGCATAGGAAGGAAGCCAAAAAGTCAAATTGGCTGAGAACAAATAATGAAATTAGCTAATGCTGCTTCCCTTACAGACCTAATAAATGGGGCAGAAAATCTAACAAAAAACGCAAATGGAGATGGGATTGTCTATGCTTTTTTTAAAAGTGTGTGTGTAATATATATATATTTCTATTTCTCTCTCTCTATATATATATATCTGTATTATTTTTATCTTAACAGTGTCAATTAAAAACAGTCATGTGGTTTTGGAGTTTCTGGTTCTTGCCACTGCAAATTCTTTTCCTAAATTGTTAAGAGGCCCGCAAAAATATAAGGGGCTTGGCATTGCTCTTTAAATGGGCAGGATCTTGGAAAGAGTTCATTTCTCTTGTAATGCAGTTAGTTCTATTTCTGTCATGTTCAAATCCTCTCTGACCAGAAATACTGATTAGAGCTTTGGGTGTTAAGCATCTCCGCAGATACCTTTGCTTGTGTTGAAGAAAGGAAAGAAGGCTTAAGGGTGGATGGTCCTGGCTGTGTTTGTGTTTCCTGGAGAGGAGCTGTCCTGCACCCAGGTGGCTGAACAGGACCTGGCATGACGAGTTAAGCAAGGTGCTGGTGCTTGGCAGGAGCATCTTGCTAAACAAAAACTTGTTGCCAGTTGTGTACTGTGGCTTAGAAAAACAAAACAGAACGGCCCAGAGGAGTGGATGCTTCTCAGATGGCTAACCACCAAGCATGAAAGTCCTGCTATGTAATTTGAGGCAGCCAAAGACTGGTGGCTGCCATTGGCTATGCGAGGGCTGAGGGCAGAAGGTGCAAGGGTAAGCAGGTGTTGCATGCACTTGGATTTCTTCAGGTCAAACCTTTAAAATCTGTTGCTGCTGAGCACGTGGCGTGCTTCATGTGAATTGTGCTACTATATGCTTGGCCCTCGGGACCGATTGCTATGTAAATGCAAATTATTTAATTAACATTATTGTTTCCGTTTGCCATAATATGATTTTTATGAGCATTTCTAGATTAAAGTTCACTTTAGAAACATAGCAATTGCTTCCAAATTGCTTGGCTGTGCACTGCATTTTAAACCCTCTTAATGCAGTAAGGAATCCTTATCATTCCTTAAGCATCAGAGGAGCAGCCAGAAAAAATATATAACCAAGATGTGTAAATATAACGCTTCAGAAAGCATAACAAAAGCCCTGGGTTTTTTTTTACATGGCAGAACCAGTAATTCATGGCTGGTAACAGGACAAAAAATACTCAGAGAAGAAACTTGTGTCCTCTGGTCTTTAAATCATAAGCACAGTTTTAGCTGAATTTATTTATTTATTTTTTTTTACCTTTATTTCCTTCCTACATCAGCAGCTGTGGTGCTTTGTCTGTAGAAGTTACGTGTTTGCCAATAGTTACGATGGTCTTCCTTCTGTGTGGCAAATATGAACAGAAGATAGGTGTGCTGCCTGAGGCCCTGGCGTGTGGCACTGGTCAGTGGTGTGACACTGGCTGGTGTGCAGGATCCTGCCGATAACCCAGACAGGATGGTGTGGGCAGTGAGGGTGGCAGCTCTCACACACCTGGAGCTTTGCCAGGAGCTGCCTGGGTGAACATACAGCTTATTGCTTGGTGCTTTTTTGTTCATTTCCATGGGTTGGAGGATAGCTCACAGATCAGCTGAAACACCTTTGGAATAGGAATGTGCTGTTCTGGACTGTGGTTTGTCTTGTCAAGTTGTTCATGGTGAAAAATTTGAGAGCAATCCCCTTCATTATAAATGTGAAAAAGGAGAAGTGTTGGACAGTGTCACATTGCTTTGCCCCGTGACAGAATTTTCCCGGAGTTTGCAGCTTTTACAGAAGTTGTTATTTAAGTTCCTGCAGTCTTAAGACTAACCCAATTACGTGCCAGTGCGTGGAATTCCAAACAGAGGAATGTTTCCATAGCCAAATTTTTCTGTCCTTCTGTGGAATTTTAGTCTGCATTAATTTAGCAGGGGGTTGGGAAATGTCTTTAATATTCACTGTCTTCTACTGTTTTGTGTTTGGGGCTTGTTTTAGGTGGTTTTTTTTTAAATGGTAGCAGAGCGCAAGCTTGTTGGGTGGCTCACATTGAAGGGGCAAAGCAGGCAAAAGTACTCAGTACTTTACAGTGAATGTAAGGAAATACGCGTACAGAGGAACATTCAGTAGGCCATGGATTTTTGCTTTGAAAGGGGAAAAAGGTATCCTGTTACTCCCAGCCTGGCTTAGTATTGCTGGGTCTGAGCAGACAGTCTGTAGCTGCTAACACTTCCGTACATACCTCTGATGGTTCTACAGTTGTTGATATCTGTAGGAGCTGGAACTTCACTCCTTGGTTTGGGTCTCTCCCCATCTGCCTGTGGCACTGTGAGCAGTTGTGTGGGGCTCGTGAGAGTCACTGGCTATGCTTCTGTGCTCAGTGTAAGCACATGGAGGAAAAAATAAGTGTATAATTTGTTCCTTCGCCATAATCTAAGGCTTTGCTGGTAACAATAGCAGCTCAGAATTTGCCAATCAGAAATGGTGGTACTAGCGGACAGCATACCTTTAATCTTTAATTTGCATCTACAAGGTTGGCATGTTTTTTACCCTTCCATCAGTTGACGTATGCAGTGGTTTAGGTTCCTGATTAATGGTTTACCTCTTTGCCTCCAAGTGCCAACAAAAATGTACATTGCAGAAGTCTACCAAGTACTTTTGAATGTTGGTGAGGAAATCTGCGTACAATTCAGCCTCTTGTACAGGGCGCACTGCTGACCTGTGACTTCTTTCTGGTTTTGGAGAGGGAGAGTGGGGTGCTTTCAACAACAGGCTTCAATACAGTAAACAGAAAAGACAGGGTTTGAAGTGATTGTATTTTTTATTTTCAGTCTCTCTTAATCCTGCTTGGGGAAGGGAAGTGGAGTGAAGCATTTGATTAGGCACAGTGGTTAGGCAGGGGGCTGGAGTGCAGCCTAGTGCTGCAGTCCTATCCTGGTCCCTGTGTCAGGGATCACCATACCTGCAGCAGCCCTCCGTCACAGCGTATCGGCTGAGTATTTCAGTTCTGAGCTGGGTGAATTAGAAGGTTCCTGTTAGGCCAGGGTGAGATCAGGGGTTGAGTTTTCTTGCAGCTGCAATACCCCTCGGTGTATTGAGAGAGACAGAATAAGGAAGCAAGAGTGAGACACAGTGTATTTTTAAATGGACTGGAAATACAGAGGTCAGTCCTCACGCCCCAGCCTGCACTGGGCACTGCCCTGAAGTCAAACCTCCGTGCAGAGGGGTGTTTAATCTGTGCACGCAGGCATCTGGGGGGAAAAAATTGCTGCTCTGTTCCCTCCCTCCCCTCCTCCTCAGAGAAATTTAATTCATAGCCAAGATCTCCAGTTGGTTGATTTATGGTGTGAGGGGTCTTTTTTAAATTTTTTTTTCTTCTCTTAGCTTTGCTCTTAAAAAGCCAGCTGAGTTCAGTTCTCCCAAGGCAGGAGGAACATTTTCTGTCAGTTTGATTGATCTGTGAATAACTCTGATGTTCCAAGGCATAATGTTAATAGAGTTTGTGGTGTAAAGTCATATGAAGAAAATCTAAAAATAAAGAGCAGCTTGATTAACGTCCACAGCCTAAAAAGAGCACTGCTTGTGGAGCGGCCAGAGACTGGCAGTATTTGGAGAGGAGTTTTCTAAAAGGGGGAGCTGGAAATCACTGTGTCTGGAAATGGGACTAAATTGTCTTCAGAATAGTTTCTTTAATTGAAACCAAACTGAAAGTTTTCTTCCTGGGAAAGTGCCAGTCAGCTGTGGAGCCCATGCTATGTTGCTTGGCTTGGCTTGGCAACGGACAGCTGGGAGGAGAGGGCAGGAAGCTCCAGATGTGCTCACTGCCCCTGGAGGCCCCCATGGGCACTCTCAGACAAAGTAACCTGATCATTTGCATGGTGTAAGACTCTTTACTGATACTTCTGGATTTTTCTTGTGTTTCTGGTCATGTTCCAATGCCTGACAACCTTTTCAGAGAAGAAAATTTTTCCTAATACCTGATCTAAACCTTACCTGATGCAACTTGAGACCAGTTTCTCTTGTCCTGTCACTTGTTCCTTGGGCAAAAAGACTGACCGCCACCTGTCTGTAACCTTCTTCCAGACAGTTGTAGACAGAATTGGGGTGGTGGATCTTGGTGGAAGAGAAATCTTACCATCTTGGTGAGCAGGATCAAGACCTGATTGCTGAAGTTGTGTCTCTTTCTCACTCCCATCTCCAGAATCCAGAGGGAGCATGTGCAGCAACGCCGGGGCAGGTCTCAGCTGGGTGGGGGCAGGTCACAGCCGTAGCAGCCTGAGGAGGCCTGTCACCTGATGTGCTCCCCTGGAGACAGGGAATGCATACTACTTTGAACCCATGCAGAATAGTGGTATTTTTCTGAGAGCGAGCCAAGGTTTTGTGTCCTTGCCCAGAGCTGGGAAGCTGGCAGGAGCTCCCTGGTGTCTGGGAAGCCCTGTGCCTGTGAGGAAGTACAGGCATGGCAGAAGTGCTGGCTCTCTTCTAGGTGACTGACACACACCCACCAGAGACCAAAAACCTCTTCTTCTACTTCCCTCTTTCCTCCATGCCTACTGCTGTTGGTAGCAGGATCCCACGCAGCCTCCTGCAGGTTGAGGGAGACATCTGAGCCATTCCTGCTTATTAATGCTATTCCCTACATGGCTGGAGCTTGTCCTCTTCAAGTGCCTGGAAATTTTGTGTGGGTGACTGTCTCCAGTCCAGATGCGAGTCCCCGTAATGTCCTTCCTGAGAGATGGATGGGTTCCATATGCCATGCCTGTGCCAGCCACAGTGAGGGCTTGGCATTGTCAGCTGGCAGTTTCGGTCCATGAGCCCTCCTCTCTGGACAGCTCTGGCTGAAAGCTACCAGGAAGAGGAAGGCCTGTTCTTGCTGTTTTTTCTTTCCCCCCCGCCTCCTCTCTAAGTCCATAGTCCCATTCTCTTAAAAATCCTTTAATAATTTTATCCATACCAAGTGGGTATTTTTGGTTTGTTTGGGGTTGGTTTTTTTGTTTATTATTATTTCTGGGTATAAACTCTCCAGGACTAGTTGTCCTGTGCTGTCAGTAGGGACGCTGTGAAGATTTTCTAAAGATATGCTAAGACTATGCCTTACCGGGACCATGTGGTGGAAAGGTTCATGACCTGATGACTTGGGATACCGCTTTCAGTCATTCTTTGTCAACCTTTCCCTGTGCTTATATGGTTTTTAAATAGCTGGGCAAAAAGCAAGCTAAACCAACCAACCAACCAAAGGCCAGGACTGGAAAAACTCTTCAGATTATGCACATGCTTGGAAACCAGATGCAGTTTTATTTGAAACAAAACAGAACAATGACAGTTTATCTGGAGATGTTGTTTTTTTTTTTTTACAGACAAAACAGGTTCAATATTTAAAGATTGTAAGACTGGTAAGGAATCATACCTTGTGACCACTGTTTTCAATTTTTAAGCTGCTGTTGTAATAGTATTATGATACGAAATGTCCTCTGTAGCTTTCCTTTCCAAAGGAGCCCCATTCTCCAAGTGAGCTGTATATAAAATGAGGTCTGTGACTGACGTGCATCCCCAACCCCAGGTTGTGATTTCATGTTAATGATACCATCTGGGTAGGGCAGCTCAGTCCATGGTGGCCGCTTCAAGTCTGATTGGGAAAGCACTGGATCAAGCTTGCTACCATGGGATGGCAGTTCTGACCAACATGAGATGCATGGAGCAGAAAAAAATTTGAGATCCTTTTCCTAAAGGAAAGATGAAATTTTGTTCTCGTTGGCTTCGTCATCAGAGACTCTCTGGTATGTCAGCTGGAACAGAGGATGGATCCCCACTGAGCACTAGATGTTTGACTGCTCTTGTACCAAAATGAAGGCAGATGCATTTGAAGAAGTTTGTATGATGATTGCTTGCTGTTTCTTCTGGCTCTGAATTTATTGTTCACCAGAGTTAAATCCATAAAAATGCATCAGTTGCAGATGGGGAAGTGATAGAGGAAATGCATCACTCAAATATGTGCAACTGACTTCAAGGAAAAGAGCCACTAAATGGGAAAGATAAGAAATGTTCAAGAGTTTTTTGTGGAAGAGAACTGTAGGTATCTCTACCAAGGCCAGGTTGGATGAGACTTTAAATGACTTGGTCTAGTGGAAGGTGTCCATGCCCGTGGCGAGTGGGTTGGAGCTAGAGCATCTTTAAGATCCCTTCCAAGCCAAACCATTCTATGATTCTATGAGGTATTTCACTATTTGAGTGATAAGGACAGGAAAATTTGTGGCTGGCTGAGCAGACTTGAGATATCGATCTAGTATTGTATTGTGTTTTTTTATGATATAGGGTAATGATGCATTATCTTTCATTCAGGAAATAATGGCTTAAAAGGTTTTTGAGCAAAGAGTCTCTTGACTGTAGAAATAAAATTAAATGGAAGTTAGATGAAACTGGCTGGAAGAGATCCTGGAATTTAAAAGGCCTATTGTAAAGTAGGTGTTGGCACCTTTTCAGTGAGGGTGTGCCACCCTGTAGCCTTTTTTTCCTAAATTAGGAGTTGCATGTGCCAGTAGAAGTTGAGCGGAAGCTGTGAGCTGCTGCCTTTCGCAGAGTCAATAGAATGCTACAAGGTCCAGCTTTGGGCGTGTCTGCTGGAATGTTTGGGATCAGTCCTGGGAGGTTTATGCTGCTCACTGCCACAGTCGGTTGTGCAGAACTCTGTGGTGCTCAAAACAGAAGGACTATGGAATAACTTACTATTTCTTCACAGATTAGTCTTCATAAAGTAGATGTCCCACATGTCATGCCTTTGTCTGTTTCTAACAGGCTCCGAGTTTTATGCCTGTCCTATTTCAGATGTGACATTACCAAGGAAGATGGTGAAAAGGTTGTGCTTTGACTCCATGGTACTTTGAGCCCTCTCAGAGTAGCTTCGCTCACCCACCATGGTGGCATTTATCTGAATGTATTGCTGGTGTGGTAAACAATTTATGGGAGATGTTATTAGCACCTTGTAAATCCCAAGGACAGCTGAACACAGCCTTTTATAGTTTATCATAGAATAGCCTTCTGGTCACGAAAGTGTGAATATTATTGATTTGCATGTAGACTTCCTTATTTAAAAACCATCTCTGGTCTGGTAAATGTCATTATTATTTTAATCAAATAAAGCTTCCTTTACCCTTTTTGCAATCTGCTGTTAAGAAAAATCCACCTTTATTAAGCATTCTTTCTTAATACTTTCTCAATCTTCATGGTCCAGAGCACAGTTGGGGAGGAACAAGAGAAGAGAGTTAAAAGTGGACACTTTCTCCTAACTACTCCACTTTTCTTTTTAAAAACTTTTAATGAGAAGCCTTCAATTTTCAATAGCAGCCCCTGTCTTTCATTTTCCTGCATTTGTTTCTCCTGGCCAAAGTGTGCCAGTAAAGAATAATAATGTTCATGGCATTCTGTGTATTTTTAAATGCAAAGAAATGGTTGGACTCAAGAATAGCGTGATTGTAAAGCTTTGACTCTCTTTGTAGGTCCACATGCATTTGATAGTGCAAGGTCTAAACTATACGTACAGCTTTCTTATATCAGCTGGCCGTCCCTTTGAAGGGACACTTGTCATTTTTCTTTTATTTGGTTTGCGTCTGCCCGGAGGCAGCATTAAAAATAATAATAAGTGCTTCCACCAATGCCTGATGGGACAGCATAGTAGGTTAGTCATCAGATGTAGAAATATCTGGCATTTTCAAAAATTAGGACTCAAATGCCTCTCAGGATCTGTCTCCTCAATACTGGTGTTACCATTTTGTTAGGTTGGGATTTTTTCCTGCAGCATATGAGTCCTGATCAGTCCAGGAGCTTTCAATGCTGGGTTTCAAAACATCTCTAAGTCTTGTGGAAATGTTGGCCAGGCTTTCTTCGCTGGAACAAACACACCATTTCTGTGCTTCACAGCTTAGGAATTGGTAAGGAAGATGCCTACACAGGAGCTCTAGGCTTCCTGCCATCTAATTTTAGGGCAGCTTGAAAAGCAAACATTTAATAGAAACAAATGAATTGAACTCAGTCAGCAAAGGAATTGGCTACCAGAAAAGGGGGAAAAAAAAAAGGACAGATCTTGGTATTAGTCCTGTGTCAATAAATCACGTGTCATATCAAGTTTCAAATATTGATGATTAGTTTCTTTGACTGTCTCTTGATGTCCATTTTCTGAAGTTGAGACAGAGACAGGAGAGTAGAACTGCCAAGAATTTCTTTTTTATCTTCATTTTCCTCCACTGAGAAAGCTAATTGTATCTCTTTCTGAACCACTTAATTCACTGCCTGTCATGCTCTTCTCTCAGTGTAAACTTCCTTGGGGCTATCGCCACAGTCCCAGCAGAGGAGGAAATTAGGGTCTCTAACAGAAATAACCTACAGCTTACATAGCATAAACAAATATTGGAAAGCAAACACTGACAGGTTGGGGAAAAGTGTTTTTTTAAAAAAGGAAAGTAATAAAAAAGAAAAGATTAAATGCAAACACAGTGCCCTGCAGTGTTTAAAACACTTCCTTATAGTCTGTCAGGCTACATGTTCAGGACCTTTGATCAGGATGGAGGTTGTTTATTTCCTGTACAAACCAGCTTATACATTGATCAATGCATTGTTGATATAGTGAAGGTATTCATTCCCTTTACTGGTCTCTTTGAGAGGCCTTGGACTTGACAACAGTACTGGGAGCATTAACATGGGTGTCCAAGTCTTGGAGAAAATGCAAAGAGAAACAAGAGGATGGAGTTGATCACCTGTTTAAGGGAAGAATGCTTGGAGAGGTTTCTGTGGAAAGAAATGCAATGGGGTGAAGGTTGTTCACACTTAGAAGAGACCATTTGGGAACCATTGGCCTAAATAATCAACCATTTTCCTTGCCATACTGGGAGGACCTGCTGCAAGACTCCTGTAATAGGAGTTGTTTCTGACTGGTCAGACCCTGTGGGAGGGGGAAGACATTCATACTAAAAGAAACCAACAAAACAACAAAAACGCCTTTAAAATATACCATCTGCCTTAAAACTCTGCAGCATTTTGGTGCAAAAATTTAGTGTTTTCCTGAGGGTGGACCTGAGTGCAGAGTTATGCAAAGAATAACCTTAACTTTGTATGCACAGTAATGGGATCTAAAATAACTGTTATTAGAAAGGCAAACTTGCTTGGCTGGAAAGTGAAGGATTATTTACTTTTTGTCCCAGCTGTTTTAAGTCTGAGGCATCAGGCTTAAAGTGACCTGCTGGAGATCTGTAATGAGGCTGTGCAGTTTGCTCCCATTGCATCTTGTGGAGGCCAGAAGTTTTCGTGCCGTCAGCATCTGTACAAATTGATGAAAGAGAAATCCATCAGATGCTCTTAAAAAGAGAAAAATCCCCTCCAGTTCCTGAAACATGGGAGCTGCAAATCACTCTGTTGCTGTCTATAGTTACTACAATGGATTTTGCCTGGTTTTACTCCACCATACGTATTTTGTTGTGGACCACTATCAGGCAGTATTTGGGTTAGGGAAACCTTTGGCCTGACCTCTGTCAGTCATTCCTGAGACTCATGGAGCAAAGGTTAACTGCAAACCACACTTTGGGAACCTCTGATCCCCACTCATTTTTAACAGAGCACTAATTCAATAATATTATGGTTACTTGGACTACGACTGAGTGGGATGAATTCAGTTTCCCACTCATTTTTAGCAGAGCACTAATTCAGTAATATTATGGTCACTTGGACTATGACTGGGTGGCATGAATTCAGTTTTCCGTCTCAGTCCACATGTTTCCTTTGTCACATAAAGCTCTTTTCCATCTTTGTGAAGCACTCTGTAAAACATGAATAATGGCTCTTCTCTGTATTTGTGTGTTATTTGACCTAAAAACCAGCCCCCCCAGCATGTATTTGAGCGCTGCTTTGGGGTTAGTGGGCATTAAATATCGATACTGTTATCCCACCAAGAGGAGCAGGAGGTGAAATTCCTTCATCCATCCTCTTCCTCAAAATGAGTGATGCAGAGTAGGAACCTCGTGTTTGCAGAGAGGACGAGCTGTTATCTGTTAATATGGCAGCATTTTGCCAAATGATTAGACTGTCAGAATTGCAGCAATTTGAACACGCTGAGCAAGCTTTTATATACACAGGAACAAGATGCCGGCGTTGGATTGCTGAAGAGGAGAGGAGTAACATGCGCTGGAGATTGACAAGTGCTTGGCAAACCCATGTTCCTGGGGCTCATCAGACATTCACGGCTCTTATGCAATGCTGGTGAAGAGCATACTCAAGTGGCTTCATCATATCCTGGGTGACATCTGGTGACATGCAGTTAGGCCTGTCATGCTTTTTGGGGATGAATTCATTTTCACAATATTTGAATGGAATCCATTTATGCAGAGTGGAAATATTCTGGCATATGCAAGTGATTTTCAAGACTTAATATTTTTGGTCCATCTTGTATTTGGTGACAAAAGTGTAATTAGCTGCATTTAACCACGTGCTATTTTATGGAGTAGTTTTCTGGATTTCTGTACTTCTTGCTGGTTCTGCTCCTCCTCTACTCCCTCTTGATGAACGTAGCTACAACTGTTGGGATGAGGAGGACAGAGCACAGGTACACTTGGCAGCTTCATGTGGTCGTAACTGGGGCTCCAAACATATGTGTCTGCTGGCAAAAGCTGGCTTTTCTCTCTCTCCAGCAGCTGCAGAGTTTACATTGCACTAAACAGAGGCTTGCACACTGAGTGGTTTTTGATCCTCTGATATTCTCTGCTTCTGTAGTAGAGTATATTATTGTTTCTCTACCAAGTTAGCTTTGGTAACTTTGGTAACTTTGGTGGTTTTTTTTTTTTTTGTTGTGCTTTGGTGTTGCTGAAGGCAAATGTTGGGAATTGGGTGGTTTAGGTTTTTGGTTTCCTTGACCTCAGAAGACGACTGTGGGTTTGATCCTGCATTGCATCCGAGCTGAACTCAGGTTTAGGGTGGGTTAGGAGTGTGTTAGGAGTTCTATTAGGAGCTTTAGCTTGTTCTTCAGCTGTCTGTGACAGAGGTGTGCAAAAAGTAGGATTTAACAGTATAGAAAATGCTGCTATGCTGTGCCACCCAGCATGAAGCTGGGTGGAAGCTCCTTGGCCCTGTTCTGTTGATCAGTAGTGTGTAACCTTTGTGCCTCTAATAACTCTAATGAAGAAGACCTTATGCAGTAAACCAATGCAAAGTGTGTGGTCCTTGCAGTAGGTGATATGCGAGCTGGAGCAGGAATGCAGAAAGGCAAATGCACTTTGATGTTTTGTCCTGCTTCTGGTGGGAGCATCCCAAGAGCCACTGATGTGAAACATACATTTAGCAGCTTGGGTAGGGGTAAATCTGCTTTCTGTAGTCCTAGACAAATCCAAGTGCTAATGATTGTTTTGCTGAAAGGGGTCTTTTGCTGAAAGATGTGTTCAGGTGTGGAAAACAGGATGAACAAGGGGGAAAAATGCTAAAATAGAGTTTTCAGATGTTCTTCTGCAGCTTGTGGCTCTGAGTCTTAATGCATGCTCTGGCTTAGGCTCCATTTGAGACTTGCCCCTTGGAGACAGGCTGGCAGGGCTCAGGTGTACTGTGGAGGATCAGGGCAAACGCATTTCAGGTTAGCCTAAAGCAGCATGCCAGATGAAGAAGTATTGTGAAACTATTTTAGCTATTTGCTTCTGTGTCTTTGAGAGAAGGTGATCATGAATGTAAACCCTCTTCTTTTTTTTTTTTTTTCCCAGTGCAGTACTCTTATGATTAAAAAAAACGCCCCCAAAAACCTCATATAAACTTCTGAAGTGCCTATCACAAGGTAAGGATAAAAAAAGGTTTCTCATTGTTAAAATGGGCATTTTGAGAGTACCATCAAGGCATTTTGGAGAATAGAGGTGTTTTATTTTTAATGAGAAGAACTAAAGAATAAAAAATGGTAGCCTTGGAGAATTGCAGATCAAAGGTTTCTTCATTGTAAAACAAATGAAAGGTTTCAGTCCTAGAAGTGATGAATAAATTGATAAATTTTTAATAGGAAGAACAGGCTATAAATGGTAATTTAATTCTTTGGGGGAGAGAATCATTTAAGCACTGTCTAAAAAGTCCAGATTTTTTTCCTGTGGAGATTATAATGATAACTGAGGGGAGGACTGGGAGAGTGCACAGTGTGGCCAGGGCTGTTGTGTTCAGCGCTGCTTGCATTCACTGCAGTGCTCATGTCCTTCCCAGAGGCGGGAGGTTGATGCCTGTCTCCTTCTTGCAGAAGCTTGGTTTGTGCCCTTTTCCTTTTCCCAGGTGCATCTGGGGACCTCAGCCTTGGGGGG